>JAUNZO010004790.1:0-12732 GCA_031894775.1 Chloris gayana | reverse complement strand
GAAATCAGCTGTGATTAGGACTGGGCAAAAAATCCGAAACCCGAACACCGAAACCGAAATCGAACCGACCGATGTTTTACTTTATTCGGTTAACCGAAATATATTTCGGTTACTAAAATTGAGTAATTAGATTAATCGAAATTATTTAGATTTTTAATATTGCAAACCCGAATTAACCAAAATAACCGAACTTCTTTTATATCATACTTTATAAACTATTTGTTTATTTGCTACGTGCGTAATTGCCAATTACCTAGAAGAAGGATTATGTAACAGCCCAATTGTGTATCAACTTCTCTTGTAATAAAAATGCTCGGATTTATGTTGGCTTTGATGAAAACTTGGCAAGTTTGAATTCAAACCGGTTGAATGGTGAACAAAACAATTCGCAAACGAATTAAATCAAATCTCCTCGCCTTGGGCCAAATCTCACCGCACGGCCCACTCCCCTTCTCTTCTTCCCCGCAGCCCGTTTCCCTTTCTCTCCTTCGCGGCCCAACCAGCCCGACCCGACGGGAGCGGTGGCTTCTTCCACCTTTTTCCCACCTGCTCCCGCGCGACACCCCGTGACCGGACGCCGAGGCCACGCGGCGCGTCCTCGTGCTGCCGCCAAGCAAACCCCATCGCCCTACCTGCTCCCTCCACCTTTTTCCCTCTACAAAACCCCACCCGAGCCGCCGTCTCCTTCCTATCGCCAAACCCTAGCCACCGCCGCCGCCGCGGTATTCCCCTCACCATGGACGGAGTGATGAACCGGAGGGGCTCGAGCTACTTTTCATGCACGGGGTGAGCTGCCGAGCACGCCCGTGTCCTTGGTCTCGCGAGAAGAGCCTCGGGAGGCGGAACACGAAGCGCGAGGAGGTCGCCGCCGCCATCTTCTTCCTCTCCGTTCGTCGTCTCCGGTGAGTCGCGGTCTAGCTCATCGATTGTTCTCGGTTCCCCTCGAACGCACTCTCGTCCGGCGCTAAGCGCTTCTTTATCTCCCCTTCGCAGCCTAAGGAACGCAGCATCGCGTGGTCACCATCGCCGTCCGCGCGTCGTCCGTGGTCCGCCGCCGTTGCCCGTCGTCGCCCGCCGTCTTCATCGCCTCCTCGTCCTCCCGTTGGCCGTCAAATCATCCCCGGTGAGCTCCCGTACCTTTTCCCCCTCCATCCTCCGTTGATTCGTCGCGAATTGGCGGACGTCGTCGAGTTCCGCCACCGCGCCACCATGGGCGCCGGTGAGCTCGCTGCCGTAGGCCGGCTCAAGTTCTTCTTTCACGGTCGAATAGCTTCCTCTTGAACCCCCGTAGCTCGTGCGCGCGCGAATCGTGGAGAAAGCTCGCGATTTGGTGCATCGCGGTTGAGCCGCCATGGCCGCCGCCGCGGTTCTCGCCGCCGGCGGTACTCCGGCCCATCTCTCGGGCCGTGAGTGCTCCCGTCGGCTTCGCGCGAGCTTGAGCGTCCTTTTGGTGCGGTTGGTTGAGAGGCTTTCGCATCCGTGGGGTTTTCCCCTTTCCTCCGCGCCGCGCGTTTGCTCCGGCGAGCCCTCGCCGCCGTTGAGCCGTGAGCTGGTCCTCGTGACCACCCCGGACGGATGCGCGCGAGCCCGGGGAGCAGCCCGGTGCCCTTAGCGTGGTCCACGGCGAGCCGTGGCCGCCGGCGAGCCGATTCCGGCCAGCCCCGCGGCGGAGCTTGGGCGGCGCCGCCCTCTCCGGTGATGCCGACGTGGTGGTCGCCGTGGCGGATCTTCCGCCGATGTGTCGACCACGTAGCGTAGGTTTCTGCTGGCGTGGCGCCTAGGTGGCGGCCGAGGTGGCGAGCCGGTAGCCGCTCGCGTGTCGAATATCTCGCGACGTGGCGCCACCGTGGCGAATAGCTACCAACGTGGCGCCGACGCGTCGTCCTGCGTGGCGACAACGTGGCGCCGACGAGGTGCCCACGTGGCAAAGAATATTCCAGGAATATTCCATTTCTATTTATTGGATTTTCCTGAATTTCCATAATTCCTTTATCTTTGGAAATTCATATCTTTTTCCCGGAGACTCGGAAAAATACGCGGTCGGTCTGCGTTAGACTCGTAGCGACGTTCTCTACGCGTTAGTGTAGCTTTTGGTCATGTTCTCGTACCGTATATTCCGTCGTTATTTCCGTACTTTTTCCTATTGTCTCGATAAGCGTGCCTAACCCCTGTTTCGCGATCCGTCCGTCGGAGGGTGCCGAGGAGTTCCCGTCCGAGCCGTAGTTTGAGGAGTTTCCGCCGAAGCAGCCGTACGAGTATCCCGACCCGGCCTGGGAGCAGCCCTATCCGGGCAAGCCGCAATCCTTGACCACTCTTGATCCTATTTAGTACTTGCATTAAATTGGACCATGCATGATTAATGGTTACTTGCACTTGTAGTTTACCTATGCCATACTATGCTATCCTTGCCACTGTTTGCCATAGGTTGTTCTACATGTTACTCGCATGCTTAGTATTTGCTTAGTTGCTTAATTGAACCCCATGATGACTATACATGTTTTTGTGTAAAATAAATTGTAGGTGTTTTTTAGGTGTCGAGTTTCGTACTAGATACCCTGTAGGACTTTTGCGGGGGCGAGTGTGTAGGTGGTTAGGTGCTTGGGAGACTTCGGGGAGTCTCTAATTGGAGAGTACCTGTTGCGGGTACAGCTTGTGTAGGGGCCTTGGGTTTATGGGGTCCTCGTTGTGGTGACACAGCTTGTTGAGACTGTTGTTTTGAGTTGAGGGATGGTGACTCGCCCCGGCAGCTTAAGGACCGGTTCTTGTGCGTATACCTCTCTTGGCTTTACTAGCATACCACGTGACTTGTATGGGCGGGCTGGATCATGATACTTAGCGGAGGACTCGGGTGGCCCGCCGTGGTGTAGAGAATAGTGGTAGTGGGTGTTGGAGCTGTTGTCTCAACCCACGAGCAGAGGATATCCCACCTGGCCCGTGGTACGCCTTGTCACACCCTTTAGGACCTTCTTTTCCTATGTTGTGGTTAGAGGATCCCGGACTCGAGGGACGGGCGCCTACCAGTCGATGCTTTGTGGAGTGATCTTGTGAGTGTTGCTTTGCTTGGGCCACGACGGTGGTCTTTTGTTTGAGTACCTCTTCACGTGGGTACGGTTGCTTACTCTCTGCAGAGATATATAAATCTATACGTATAGTCTAGCCCAAAGTATGGGCACTACCGAGAGAAATCCACTTGATTAGCATTTACTACTTCTCCCCTCCGATAGGTGTTTTACTTCGGCTTCGAGCTGTGGTCCCGTGGAGGTGTGCGGGACATAAAACTTGACCCTTGCGGGATTGTGTTGTTTCCTGCAAGGCCACTTATAAAATTTGAATAATAATAAAATATGATTCACATAGACTTGAGGAATAATGCTTTAGGTGCTAGCCCTTGCCTTTCCTTGAACTATCCCAACATGCATACATTGTTGCTAGGTAGTTTGCGGCTTGCTTGAGTACGCGTAGTACTCACGGCTTTCCCCACTATGTTTTTCGGACGCCGTTGCCGAGGAGCCGGCCGAGCCGATTGAGAGAGCCGACGAGTAGGAGTGACGGTCTCGCCTACACTCGAGTTGCTTGTGGGTATGGACTTCACTACGGATCTTCACCGGAGATGCTTCCGCTTTGCTTCCGCTTGCTTCCGCTACGCTAGACTTCTACCATGACTTCGCGATGGCTCGCGAGCCACGCTCTTGTACTCTTGAGATTGAGACTTATGCATAATAATAATGTACTTGGAGAATCTATTATCTTGCCTTGTTATTTCCCTTAATTTATGGTTTTACTCGTACTAACTTGTGTTGGATGTACGTGCCACACTCCCGGGAGTGGCAATGAGGTACAAAGGGTTCGGATTTCACGTTGGTGAAATTCGGGTCCGTCACGATTAGTCTACAAAGATTTCATTACTACTCAACATCACATATATTAGTATTTATGACTTATTTGATTTGTTGCTATCATATTTGTATTTTTTTTCAATTAATATCTTAAAAATTTTATATGAAATAGTGTTATTTTTCAAATTTAGGTTAAAACCAAAAACCGAACCGAAATATTTCGGTTAATTAGGTTCGGTTTTGAATTTTTTATAAAGAATTTTGGTTTCAATTTTGTTAAAACCGAATTTTCATGAGACCGAAATAACCGAACCGTAATAACCGCATAAACCGAACGCCCAACCCTAGTTGTGATTTTTAATGGTCCAACACTAGCAAGAGGGAATATTAGCTCACACTTTATGCTGGACTACTCCAAGACAACAAATTTCATGTTGGACATTACTCCGAGATTTCTATTTTTAGTAATGAATAATCATCTCATCCAAGCTGAACATTTTCTAAGGGTACTTTGTTAGACTTAGTATGCTAGCTAAGCCTTTTAATCATGACTGCTGATGATCCCAAAAGATTAGAAAATTCAATTGATATCACCATATATATATGGTTGTAGTACCATGGTAATTACTACAGAACCAGTTGCTTGTTCGCAAAGTTCTTTTTCGACACCTTGTGCCAAATGATATAGTTAAACCACAAGATCTTGATACAACAAAATAATAATAGTCGCATCTGAACTAGTAACGAGGATCGTGCTCTATTAGGCCACTTTCAGTGGAGAGTGTCATCGCACGATTACCAAAAAGAAATTCTTAAGAACCGCGCCGATAGAGGGTCATGGTGGTGACACTCATCTCTCATCTCATGACACTCCCTCTCATCTCTCTCATGCCACGTCAAGCAAATTTAATGCTCATGACACTCTCATTGAGATTGGCCTTAGGGTAAACTAACGTGATGCACCTGCCCCTAGAACATTGATTAATTTATAATACAACATCATGAATTATTTATTATACCCAAAAATTATTGTCGTGATTTTCTCATGGTTATTTTAAATTATTACACTTTTTTCTAGCAATATTCATAAGCTTCTTAGTACTACTGCCATGTATTGTATTTATTTCTGGTATATATTCATATAAAGAACAATAGATAATTTAGAGGTGAGAGATGTTATCTTTTTTGGTCCATTAAATAGATAACTATTTATTTGATATTGATTTTTTGCTTAAACTACGGTAGGCCAAGATTTTATTGATGCACAAAAGGTGGTTACATTGATAAGGTATGATTGATTTCAATCCCAAGGCTACCGCGCGCATACACACTTTACCTTTACCTTGTGAGTAGATTGCTTGTTTAGGGTAACCCGTACATCGTTGGAGATATTGGGTCATCGAGACCTTTAAACAAAAAATAAGATGTCTTTTAACATTTTTCGGTCACTGCCATTCATTTTAGAAAAGTTCTTAGTTCTTACTAGTCTCCAAGTTCCCATTCATTTCATGCTCCCAATTGGAAAGAGAAAAAAGAACACATGGAGCGAGGTTGTTAGAGCTGGGCTATATAGACTACAGCTGGAGATCTTGATGCTGATACTAAATAAATAAATAAATATGCAATTATATATTGTTATGTACAGCATGGTCACCACGGGTTGTTGGTACGTCCAGATTGCAGCACCAACCATCTGGGGTCTACAACGTTAGTTGATGGACCGGGCTCACACGCTCTCCTCTCTTCCTAAGCTGCAATTTGCGTGCCGCATCGCTGTTGATCAGTGGCGCTGGTTTTTCTTTTTCGCTCCCTCCACCGACAGAAAGAAGGGCGAGAGGCTCGTCGTTCTCAGTTTCTTTATTCCCTCGAGTGTCGGCTCGCATGTGTGCGTTTAGTCTTTCCCTCATGGCTCATCACCCGCTGTCATTATTTTAACCAACTCCTAAAGCCTGGTCATGATCGATCGTTCCGGTTTTGCCCCTACTGACTGGGACTTGCAGGCTGCTGCTCAGTATCTGAAAATAGGATGTTCCATGACCTGATCCCTGTTTACCTGCGATGGGGTGTCTGTGATAGTTTAGAGGATCTTTGATCTAGGCTAAAATTTACCAGTGGATTCTATTTACTGATAGAGGAAAAATGTGCTTTATTGTACTCATTTTAGACTAATCAGTACGAGGATTTTGAACTCTACAAGAGCGGTGGAACTTTTCTTCCATCTATAGATTGTAGCCTTTTTTTTTGTCATCCTTGCGCAAGAATGACCTCTATAACTGTAAAAAAAAAGACCTCTGTAAGAAGCCTTGCCTGGAAAACTGTACAAGATTTAGTTTTCACTGACCGTTAATCACATGTTGCTGTCCCGAAGTAACCATCATCAACAGCTGTACCAACAAGGGCATTTTCGTCAAATGTCGCCGGAGGTTGAGGTGTCACATCTACTCCCTCGCGGCAAGGAACGTTCCCAATATAGCCCGAGGCGCGGAGAGAGAAGGTTCAGCAGCGTTCGGGGCCAGAGCAGAGTGTCGTGCTGCCGCCGCGGTAAAAACAGGGGAGTGAGCCAGACGCGGCCGCTGCCGCACATGCTTTAAGTCGCACTCCCCACCGCCTCAGATCTCCGCCCCCGTTCCCAGTCCATCTTCCCCGGCGCTCCGCGGCCGCACTTGCCGCCACATCCACTGTTCAGTGCGAAGCGGGCGCGGAAGAGATCGGCGGCTGTCGGGGAGAGAGTGCGTGTCGGCGTTAGGTGGGCGGGTGGAAGAATGGCGTCAGGCGGCAGATCCGTCGCTTGTTGCGCCGCGCTGCTGCTCGCTGCGGCGGTGCTGCTCTCCGCACCGACTACCACAGGTTCGGTTCTTCCTATCTTTCTGAACTTGCATTTGTGCCACGAGCCGGTGAGTGTGGTAGTTAGATCTGTGCCTGACCGATCGCCAGCTCGGTCGGATGGCGCGAGGTAGGACAACTGCGGCGCTGCTTCCGTCCCGGGATAATGCGACCTCAGTGTGGTTGGTACGGTCAGTGTCGGTGGCTTCAGTGCAGTGTCGGTGCCTTCTAAATTTGATCCGACTGGTGTCCAATTCAGCTTGATCGCTCGCACTTGACCGAATTCTGATGCCAGATTAGGTTGCTTAGCTTCCAGAATTGGAAGATGGCTCAAATGGAGCTGTGTCTTATCGGACTAACCATGGCCGCTCCCTGTTGAGTCTTGTCACAAGAAGCTTCGATATCGAGCTACTCAATGATAGATCTGTTCAAGAAAAGGGCAAATTAGTTAAGATCTTAATTGTTTGTAATTCACTGCTAATGTAATCCAGTAGCTATCTCAAGTGTGTAGATCTTCGAAATTAGCACCAATCTGTTGCTTAGACTTCATTTATTGTACCAATTAATTATTCTTCTTTTGGGATCTGTATGTGATGTGCACACTTTGTTTCCTCTGCAGAGGCTTATGACTCCCTGGACCCTAACGGCAACATCACTATAAAATGGGATATTATGCAGTGGACTCCGGATGGATATGTGGTAAGTGTCACTCTTGCATCCAGCTGTATCTCTTTCATCTTCAACCTAGTAGGTTTGTGCAATAAAAAACTATGCCGCATGGCCAACAATTAGGGACATGGCTTATGTAAAACAGGTATAGCATCCAAAGTTCTATCCATGTTATGCATATCTACTTCATGATTACTGATCAGGGTGATTGTGAAATGTCTCCCGCAGGCTGTTGTCACAATGTTCAACTACCAGCAATTCCGGCACATTGGAGCACCTGGATGGCAGCTGGGCTGGACATGGGCGAAGAAGGAGGTCATATGGTCAATGGTTGGAGCACAGACTACTGAACAGGGTGACTGCTCAAAATTCAAGGGGAATACACCCCACTGCTGCAAGAGAGATCCCACCATTGTCGATTTACTTCCAGGCACTCCATACAACATGCAAATTGCGAATTGCTGCAAGGCAGGAGTTGTAAATACATTTAATCAGGACCCTGCAAATGCTGCCTCCTCCTTCCAGATTAGTGTTGGTCTTGCTGGGACTACTAATAAGACAGTTAAGGTCCCGAAGAACTTCACACTAAAGACTCCAGGTCCTGGGTACACATGTGGGCGTGCCATTGTTGGCAGGCCTACTAAATTTTTCACCCAGGATGGTCGCAGGGCAACCCAAGCTCTAAGTAAGTTACCCATTTACTGAACTGAACTTGTCACTTGCTAAAACATCAGCATATTATTGAGCAGTTTTCATTCCTTAATCATGTTGTGGTAACATGATTTGCAATGCCTGTCAGATTAAAAACTCAAACATTGCTATAAGATATCTGTGCTCAAATGGGTATACATATTCATCACTTAGATATATTGATTGAACTTGTTTTATTGACATTAAGTCACTGCTGGGCTAATAAAGTGTAACTTAATTCATTTTTTTCTTCCTGGAAATTATTTATTTTAAATACAGATAATAGTAGGAAGGGTTCCATACCAGTTGTTTGCATAAGGTTTATGTAGGGAATTTTACTTTTCTTTGTGGTTCTTAACAAGAACATTCTCTCTATCTGCAGTGACATGGAATGTGACCTGCACGTACTCGCAATTTCTTGCTCAGAAGACTCCATCCTGCTGTGTATCCCTCTCATCATTCTATAATGACACAATTGTGAACTGCCCAACATGTTCCTGTGGTTGCCAAAATGCAAATGGGACAAACTGTATGAAGTAAGTAACACTTTTGAAGCTTATTATTAAATGCTTATATTGAGGTTCATTTTCTTTTCCTGTATAGTCTCTAATGCGCTCGGTGTATTTCACAGTGAGAATTCACCTATGTTACAATCTGCGATTGACGGTCCTGGCAAATGGACTGGCCAACCTCTTGTTCAATGCACTTCCCACATGTGCCCGATAAGAATACACTGGCATGTGAAGCTTAACTACAAGGAGTACTGGAGAGTGAAAATCACAATCACAAACTTCAATTTCCGCATGAATTACACGCAGTGGAACTTGGTCGTGCAACATCCAAACTTCGATAATATCACTAAGTTATTTAGCTTCAACTACAAACCACTTACCCCATATGGCAGTGGCATAAGTAAGTTAATTTGTATTCCTTTTAAAAAGAAAGAACCAAAATGACCATTGCTCCATCTTTTTTTCTGATGATGTTGTTTTCTTCTCATTTCAGATGATACGGCAATGTTCTGGGGTGTAAAATTCTACAATGACTTGCTTATGCAAGCTGGTAAACTTGGAAATGTGCAATCAGAACTACTTCTCCGAAAGGACTCCAAGGATTTCACCTTCGACAAGGGATGGGCCTTCCCCGGCGAGTGTACTTCAATGGTGACAACTGTGTCATGCCACCTCCTGATGCATACCCATGGTTGCCCAATGCAAGCCCCCTAACAAAACAACCACTGACATTCTCGCTCTTGGTATTCTGGGTTCTGTTGGCTACATTGTTGGCTTATGCATGAGGAATGGGATTAAAAAAATTCAGAGAGCTTCAAGTTGATGTTAGCTTACATGAGGTGCACTGCAGCAGGTCATTTGTTCATTCATATCCACTGTTGCACAGAAGAGATGGCTCCACGCAGAGAGGAGTTGGTATGTGTGTGTTTTGTAAGTTAAAAGGGCCGAAATGTATTTCGTGTTTCGTATATACTGGCCACATCAGTTGGGTGAACTTAGTTACTGCAAATTAGGTGATTACAGTTCCACCTTTTGTATTTTATAGCAAACCCAGAATTTTTTATTGAATTATATGACTGCTCTTTTTGTAGTACATAAACTTATGGTTTTCCTAATAATGTTTTGTAAGATTTTCGAAACAAGAAAGATGATACTGGTTGGGACAGCTAAGTTCTGTTGTCTTGATTCGTTTTGTTGCTCTGTGAGCTTATTGTGCCAGTTTTCAGTGAACCAAAAATACATAATCAACCCATAAAAAAAACAAATACATAATCAAAGTTTGGATAACAAAAATTAGCAGAGTGGTTGTATATTAGCAGAAACCAGTCATAGTTTACCTATGTTAATTTGCAGCATCGGTTTATTAACTGTATCATTAGAAGAGACATTTCACTAGAAACGATCGAAAAAAAAACAGACCTGCCCCTTGAAAGTATTAATCGTAACATTAGCAGAGACATAGCATGCAAATGATCTAAAAAATACTAGTAAATGGAAACCAGACCTTAACAGTTCAAGCGCTATGCTACTCATGCTGTTCAGTGCTCACCTTGTGCAATGTTCCTATACGAGATTGGCTCCTGTACCATCTCGGAGGCGGATCTGAGAACGATAGAAAAGGGAAACAATGACAAGCTGATTATTGTGTATCTTCAGCTAGTAGGCGATGTGCCCTGTATGATATATTCTGCTAGCGGAAAACCTCACACAAAATATATCCATTGATATCGACACTTATAACATATTTCTACATTGGATGCTGAAGTTCTTTGCGGAAAGAAGCTAAGCGCAGAACCACAGATTCTGTAAATTATCAACCCAGTGCTAAGGGCTCTACTTCAAATTATAGAACAGAACCACGACAATAACAAAGTACCGCAAGATATAAGACTGCATAGCAACAGCAAGAAACAATTTCCTTGAAACAAGTTTACCTTGCTGGTATGATGCTGCACAGAAGTCCTCCGAGGCATCTCCTTTCGACTATATTCCTTGCTTCTCTCAAGAGCGCGACTGCTTCCTCTTGTGCCCAGCTTCATGGTGCTGCCACCGCTGCTGCTATGAATCCTCAGTCAGAGATCAGAGGAGAGCTTCTGGCATCCACGCCCTGGTATAAATATCCATGAGGAACCAAAGATGAAGAGTAGTGGAGGATGGTTCGCCCGTAGCTTTTGGTTTGTTGGCTAGTTGACGTGCAATGCAAAGCAAAGCCCATCTTGAAGCTCACCACCCTCACCTTCCACATGTTTGTTTTTTGCTACTCCTTGAAGCAATGCCATCCAAGGCACCCTTCTAGGCTACTCAGGGTATGAGCATTCATCGAGGCTTGACGGTCAATTGCAACAGAAGACTCTCACAAAATAAATAAGGAGAAAAAAACTGGGGCCCATTAAAGGTACGTGTTAACCTTGTGAAGTCCACCGCCCAACTATGTACCTCAAATCAAGATTTAGACAGTTAAGAAAGCAGTAAAATGGAAGAAACAATTGGGGCAGATGCGATGTTTGTTGACATTTATAAAAGAGAAGAACCCTTTTGGAAAAAAAATCTGTCACTTGCTTCCACACCTTTCAAAAAATACTGTGAAAGAAATACATGCAATTTTTTTATATGATATTATGAGCAGCGGAGTAGAACATAACAGCTGCCCCATGAGGGCTTATATTGCCAAAAATGTATTAAGAGAGTAACAAGATCCACCAATCAAACATGATATAGATGCAACATTGGCAACATTGGCAATCAGACAAATGTTTGGTTTGAAATAATAATAATTCAATCAGTGATCTTGGACAGAAGTACATATCTCCATCCATGCACCTGGTAAAAATGTGACTCCTCAAAAATGATTTGATCCCTCACAAATGGGTTGTCTACTAACTAAACACAGGATCTTCATTTCCTTCGTGCATACAGTATGGCAACAACAACAGAAATCCCAACTGCAGCTGCTGGAATCACCCAGTACTGCACCGCGATATCCATCAGCTTGCTGGCAAACCCTGCATCCTCCTTCCTGAAAACCTCCATCTCAGGCATCTCAGGAGTTGGGTCAAGCTCCCCAATGAAGTAGTCTTCCATTAGCTCCTTTGCACTCTTGCTGTGCCCTGCATCGTCGAATTCTTCCGTGGCATCCTTGCCTTCAAATTTCAAACAGATTGGCATATAGTCGATTAAACATGCAGAAAAGAAATACGGCCTGTATAACTTTTATACATAACGTCAGGAAAGCTTTTCTTAATTCAATTTGAGCTAAAAGAATTTGTCCTAACAACAAGAATTAAAAACTGGAGGGAGCACCACAAAGACAAGAACAGGGAAGGAGAATTCTGAGAACAGTACCTGTTGCTGCGAGCAGAACATCAGCACCCCCAGGATGGTCATCCAGATACTTGGTCACATCATAAATCTGCAGCATGATTCATCAACATACCTTAAGTCCTCTAGTAGTAAGATAAAATCAGTGGAACACATGTCCATGTGGCAAGCAGTATATTGATCCTTAACAAAGGCACTTAACCTGAAGCTTGAACAAATGATATTGCGATAGTAATACACAGTTAACAATAAAATAGGCACAGAAGAAGAAACTTCAATGGGAATACTAATGCTGTGACAGCACAATCAATTTACAGTCAGATGCTTTGTCTAGCTATACCTTGCCCTCACAATCTCTCATAGCATAACAAAGATTTACATCTACGGTGGGACAGTGCTGCTCTATAGGCACCGCAGGCTGGGCTTCGAAGGCAAACTCGTCCTGGGCATTCCATCGAACACGTTACGCGCGATATGACATCCAGCTCGTCCCTCCCCCAGCGCTATCCCGTCTCTACCTACCGTAATACATACCAAGCTACCTACCAATAACGCAGGGGGAACAATCAAGGGGCTGCGCTAACCTTGCCGTCGATGACGACCCAGCAGTCATCGGGGGTGTTGTGGAGGGCGGCCTCCTTCATGCTGTACAGCTTCGTCAGCGTCGGCATCTTCGCCTCCTTCAAGCTAATCCAATCAGAGGCAGCAGCAGAGGCAGCGATAAGCGTATACTATGAAGGAAAGCACGCTGCTCGGCGTGCCGGGTAAGGAGAGTAGTACAGTTGCAGGACTCTCGGTTCTCGGGATCCGCTGCGGCTGTCTTGCTAAGGAAGAAGAACAAGTTGGGCGGAGATTGGTACTAGTTGGTTAAAACCTGTTTTGTC
>JAUNZO010004789.1:0-288148 GCA_031894775.1 Chloris gayana | reverse complement strand
ACCACTCTAAATATTATCCGTATCTCTGTTACCAAACTAAATCATGCAAACATCTCGGTTACCAACAAACGGATTTCACAAATTCTAACCACACGTGGATCCACTCCGCTACTACTCTAAATCTTACGTACTTGCGAAACTCCAAATGTGAATATCTCTGTTACAGCGCACTAAATCCTACAAACCAAAAAGGCACGAAGGTTCTCTTTGTTCGCACGCAAAATCCCATAAATATCAATCACACGTGTGGCCGCTAATTTGTCTAGCCTTATATCAAAAGGTCTTGAAATTTTCCCCAAAGCTTATGGGTTTTTAAAATAGGTTATGGCCATTACTTCATAAACTTTAATTTAACAGACTTGAAGAAAGAGAAAGAACCTTCTAAAAATGTAGAACAAAAGTTAACCCATAAACCATAATGTTTGGTCTTCTTCTGATGTCTCTCCATTGATTGTGAAATCCTATTTCTTGATTTTATTTAACTGGATAACATGTTAAAATTACTCCTAACTTCTCCATTTTCTCTATTCCTATTTTTCTGATGCTTAACTCAACCGACATATAGGACACCCTGTACTCTGCAAACCTTAGTCGCACGCCTCCGTTTCCAACCTAAATCCAGAAAATATTTTTGTTGCTAACTAGCGGATTCCACAAATCCTAACCACACCTGGGTTGTCTCAGTTACCACCCTATCCATGCCTCCGTTACCAAACCAAATCATGCAAACATCTCCGTTACCAACTAGCGGATTCCACAAATTCTAACTACACGTGGATCCACTCCGTTACTACTCTAAATCTTACGTACTTGCGAAACTCCAAATGTGGATATCTCTGTTTCACCGCACTAAATCTTACAACCAAAAAGGCACGAAGGTTCTCACACAAAATCCTGTAAATATCGATCACATGTGTGGCTGCTAATTTGTCTAGCCTCATATCAAAAGGTCTTGAAATTTTCCCTAAAGTTTATGGGTTTTTAAAATAGGTTTATGGCCATTACTTCATAAATTTTAATTTAACACTTGTAGAAAGAGAAAGAACCTTCTAAAAATGTAGAACAAAAGTTAAACCATAATGCTTGGTGTTCTTCTGATGTCTCTCCATTGATTGTGAAATTCTATTTCTTGATTTTATTTAACTAGATAACATGTTAAAATTACTCCTAACTTCTCCATTTTCTCTATTCCTATTTTTCTGATGCTTAAATCAACTGACATATAGGATACATGTGCTTGTGTTGTATTCTAGCATGTGATGCTCCACTTCGCTCCAACGCTTTTAGAATAGGATCGTTAGAATTTTGCTCTACTATATAAGTTCATTTCTTCCATATATATTTGTATCATTCACTCACCAAGCAATAATCAGAATAATCTTAATAAAATGTAGGTTCATCTCTTGCATATAACACGGATGTTACCGGATTGGAGTATTCGCTTGTCACCGGACATTTGCATTTGCAGTACTATAGTGTAAGATGGCTAGGGAGTGCACTGACATGCGGGTCTGGTCCATATGCCAGTGACTGCATCCTCTGTACTGACTAGTGGCCCACCCCCAACATTCCCACCACCCTAATGACCTTGTTCACACCTGACGTTCCCCGGCCAGCTGTTGAACCCTCTTCCCTTCCGCCCTCGCACCTCGTTCTCTCCGCCGCTGCCGCCTCCTCCGTTCCTCCACCGCCGCCACCTATGTCCATCAAACCCCCACCAGCCACTTTTCTCTTTATAAGTACACGATCGCGCCACCGTTGCCCCGTTCCTTCGCCTCGAGATCCCAGCTCCCAATGGCGGCCGCATCGTCCCTGCACACCGCAGCACCGGCCGCCACCCCTGCGCCGGCCTCGCTTCCAACCCGAGTACGTATCCCCAGATTCATTTTCGGAACCGCTCGGGATCTGCTGCTGAGTTTGTGTGCTTGCACTCTGTTTACTCTGTGCTGCTGCAGCTGCGAGGAGCGTGCGTGTGGCGGCTGCGGCGACGAGGCTGGCCCCGGGCCGCGGCAGGCTGCTCGCGCGTTCGGCGGTTGCGGTTGCGTGCCACTGTCTGATCTCTTTTTCCTGATTTGCCTACGGCGTGCATTGGTATCTGCTTGTGTACTGAACCTCGTTGTTTTGTTGTGCAGGCGAAGGCGGATGCGCCCTCGAGTGCCGCGGCCTCCAAGTCTGACGGGTAAGAATGTTGAATTGTTCTCGCCAAACTGTGATATACTCATATGTAATGTAACAGTATTTCTGAACTCTGTTGATGATTTAGTGTCCACTCAATAACCAACACTCATATGCCACTTTCATGCGCCATGCTATATTCCATCATGGACTTGATTAGGACTCGGGAATTGCATAGTTTTGTGCATTACATGGGGTTACCAACTTACCATGACTCAGTGACCCTACCGCCCTACTCTTGCAGTGACCAATCCATATCGTAGGGATCTCATTCAATGTAAAATATGCTAATTCCTTCATGATCCAATAGATTGAACTTATTTATGTGACAATTACTTGTAATCATTCTGCAACATTTGCATGTTTAATTGTTAGTTCAAAGTCTCCCAGCTGGTACTTGGACTATCTAATTTTCTCACCTCTGTGTGACACAGCCCATGTTGATATGTTTACATACAATCCCAACTCGATGCCTATAATGGGTTCTCAATTAGATTCCAGAGTTATTCCTTCATCTGTTGAGTGTCATCAACTATGGGGAACAGAGAAAAACTTTTAAATGGTTAATTTTCAATATCGGTTGAGATGGTTTGAACATGTTCAACAGAGGCCTCCAGAGGCACCGGTGCGTTGTGGGATTCTAGAGCGAGATGATAATGTTAGAGAGAGAGAGAGAGAGAGAGAGGAGAGAGAGAGAGAGGCCAACATAAGTTGACTTCGGACGAGTTGGTTAAAAGGACTTGAAGGAGTATAATATCTCTAAGGAACTAGCTATGGATAGGAGCACTTGGAGACTAGCAATAGACGTGCTTGAACCGTGACCCTTTTTCTTCTTTTTTGCTTACCCTTAACTCTACCTTTGGTCTTGTTCCTTTTGTGTCTCTCCTTTTTCGTGTTTCCAATGGGTTTCATCTCTAGCCTACCCCAACTTGCCTAGGATAAAAGGCTATGTTGTTGTTGTTGTTGTTGGTTAATTTTAGGTATTGTATGTGGCAGACACTGTTTGGGTCATTTTTTTCTCGAAAGTGCAGGAGAGCTGCACTTCATTATATTGAGAAGAAAGCGGGATAAGAACCTGTTACAGCACACATCACACACACTCCTATTTCTTAAGTTGCATTCACGAGTTTTTTGGGGAAAAAAACACGACCGAAACAACTCCACCTAATCTCCCGGTAGGGGGTGTTGTTTGGGTCATACCAGAGCCGTTCTTTGTAAGTTAGGGCTGTCTCAAGTGCACCATTACTTAATATGAGTTATGCCAGTGTGCATCCTTGATTGGACATATGGTGCATCAGGAATGCTAGCAGGTCTCCAGATCTGAATCTTACAGCTTGGTTGGTTCTGTAGATTTTGTGTTCAGTTAAACATTTCTTTTCTTGATTGAGCATATAGCGAAAAGGGGTGAAATATGGTAGAAGGGCAAGTTATAATCTCAGCCTCTCAAATTGATGAATCAAAGATATTTGTGTTAGGCCGAACTCAATCTCTGTACCTGCAGGCTATCCATACCAAAATTTGACTCGTAAATCATTATAAATAGTTAAGTTGTTGACTACTGACTTACCCTCATTAATTAGGATGAAGGCTTGCCCTCAGACCCGAATTGGTAGGTCTCAGCCATAGTCAAACTGGTGATTCAGATGATCATACTTTAATTCATAGCCTGCAGTTTCTTCATTGCATTAAACTATTTGACTGTTGTGAGATTTAAGGAAGTACAAACACATTGAGGACACACTAAAGGGGTAGCAGTATGATCTGACCAGAATAATATTTGGCTAGCTGTTTTTAGCACAAATCATGTTTTTGTCCTTTGATTATGATATCATCGTGCTAAAAGTATGTAAGTCCTGCAGTTTGATCAGGATTTTGACTGCACTTGATCTTTCACAAATATGATTTCTTTTGTGATCGACTGCAAGTTCTAATGTATCTACTTTTCATTTCAGTCATGAGCTCTTGCTGTTTGAGGCTCTTCGTGAAGCCTTGATAGAAGAGATGAAATTGGACCCAACAGTTTGTGTATTCGGTGAAGATGTTGGCCATTATGGTGGTTCCTACAAGGTGACCAAAGGTTTGGCTGAGATGTTTGGAGATCTTCGAGTTCTTGATACCCTATTGCTGAGAACTCATTCACTGGCATGGGTGTCGGAGCAGCAATGAAAGGGCTCAGGCCTATTGTTGAAGGCATGAACATGGGCTTTCTTCTGCTTGCTTACAACCAGATCTCAAACAACTGTGGCATGCTCCATTACACTTCTGGTGGACATTTCGAAATCCCACTTGTGATACGTGGACCTGGTGGTGTTGGTCGTCAGCTTGGAGCAGAGCACTCACAACGTCTCGAGTCATATTTCCAGTCAATTCCTGGGCTGCAAATGGTTGCCTGCTCTACTCCTTACAATGCTAAAGGTCTAATGAAGGCTGCCATTAGGAGTGAGAATCCGGTGGTGCTATTTGAGCATGTCCTTTTATACAACTTGAAGGAGAAAATTCCTGATGAGGAATATGTGCTATGCTTGGAGGAGGCTGAAATGGTGCGGCCTGGTGAGCATGTGACTATCCTCACATACTCGCGTATGAGGTATCATGTGATGCAGGCTGCAAAAACCTTAGTGAACAAAGGGTACGACCCTGAGGTCATTGACATCAGGTCACTGAAGCCATTTGATCTGCACACCATTGGCAACTCCGTTAAGAAGACCCACCGTGTGTTGATTGTCGAGGAGTGCATGCGCACCGGTGGGATTGGTGCCAGTCTGAGATCGGCTATCATTGACAATTTCTGGGACTATCTTGATGCCCCTATCATGTGCTTGTCCTCACAGGATGTGCCAACGCCATATGCCGGAACTCTGGAGGATGCAACGGTTGTGCAGCCTGCACAGATAGTGGCTGCTGTCGAGCAAATATGCCAATAGTGTGACTGTCTTGTATTTTACCCTGATAGTTAGGCATTCGTTGTGGTATAGCCCTATAGCCATTCTGATTGTATTTTGATATGTACCCTTAAGTTACCTTGTTGCTTGCACTAGTTCACATAAGACGGTTTACAAAGAGGACAGGCGTTTGTACCTTTTGCGATCCATTCAGATTGTATTTTGAAATGTAAAGTTAAGCTACCTTGCTGCATATGGGCTTAGTGCGCACCTTTTCTATGCTATATTGGTGCATAAGACGGTTTACAAAGAGGACAGGCGTTAGGCGTTTGTACGTTTTGCGATCCAGAGGGCAGGCGTTTGTCTCGCAACATGTAAAGCTGGTGGGTTAGGTGATGATTTTTCGTAAAATATTGGAGGGTTAGGTGAATTGGACCAGTCTATACGAAGAGGAGCCTTTACCATGCATGAACAGTTTCGAGCTTCCATGGTGCGCTTTTGCTGGCTTCATCATACGTCCCCATAGCTGGGGAAGTTGAGTATCACTTCCGCGGTTGCCATAGTTCCACACGTCAGTGAATCAGTAGCCCATTCTTTACACTGGCATTCTATTTTCATATTCAAGAGTACAATGCAGAAACTTAGTAAATATGTATTCACTTATCAAATAGTTGGCGAAATCATATGTTGCCATCAGAACTTTCTGGAAACTGACAACAACAGAGTAGCATTAGGCCGTTCTAACATAAATGGGACAATCTTATTGTCCAAACAGTGTAGCCAGAACACACCCTTCATGGAGTTACAGGTCAAACAAGTCGATCTCAAAATTGGCTGAACCATCCTGATAAACAAAATAAGATGGAAACAAAACTCTGAGGCTGACCGTTCAAAATGTTAACCTGTCTCACTCAGGCAGAAAGTGTCACAAAAAATGCTGCCATGCAGCAGTGAATTTATATCCAAAGCTGCTCCTTGCGGTACTCTCTCACGATTACTGGTACACTTGTGGGTGGTAGCTGCAAAGAGGAAAAACAACGCCTTCGACTCAATTCACTGAATGATAAATGAAGTCAAAATATTGTGAAAGATTATTGTTCAAGGAAACAAGATTGAAATTAAAGAAGTACAGGTAACAAGTGTTGCAAAAGATTCCTAAAAAGAGGTGCAGACATACAAGGGGCACGAGAAGTCTGTAACCAGACAACTTATCAGCAGATTAATCCAACGTTATAAAATACGATCAGTTGATTTAGTTCAAAGATTAAATTCTAGTTGGAAAGAAAGATCAGTGGACCCTGTGTTTACCTACATTCCACATCATATATAATATGTATGCATCCCCATGCTTTTTTTAACCAATGCTATGCAAACCCATGGTGACCTATCTAGAAAAATGGTCTCCTGCCTACAGACCAGTTGAAGTAGCATGTCTACATTGGTGAACAACAGATTCTCACTATAACAAGCCAAAGTATTATGTGCTCTGATCTGGAATTCAGTAACTTTGGTGTATACAAACAAAACACAAGCTCTTTACATAGCTATTCTAGAAATAAACTAAGAGTTACAATGAGAAATGTGAAAATATCTTACCATTCCATAATCAGTTATGATCATAGACACGTAATCTGAAGGGGTGGCATCATACCTATTAGAGGACAAAGTTACTTTCACAAACTAAATAGTACTAGAAACAATGAATGGCATTCATATAAAATTGGGAACATACGTAAGATTTAGCAGCTGAAGATTTGCATTGTCTGCCCAATCCTTAAGATGGGACAAATCTGCCTTCCCAGGGACCTTCAAAATTACATCTGGATCACCTGATTAAGAAAATAATGTCATGTACATGTAGTGCATGATTAATTCTTCTTGAACACATGTAGATTAGCATATATATATATACAAAAGAAACAAAATATACACGTAC
This sequence comes from Chloris gayana, assembly GCA_031894775.1. NCBI lineage: Eukaryota > Viridiplantae > Streptophyta > Magnoliopsida > Poales > Poaceae > Chloris > Chloris gayana. The sequence goes on along the minus strand of JAUNZO010004789.1, from coordinate 281,155 downwards.
CAAGCTCATTGGCACATATAGAATCCATTTGCACCCTTTCATGAAATTTGTATGCCTCGCAACACACCAAAACAGGAATTCCAAATGCATGTGCAACCATAGCCACAGATGCTGTCCCAACTCGAGAATAAACTGTTCCATTGGATAATATTGACGATGCACCCAAGAAGACTCTGGTAACTTCATGCATGATGTATGAGATGGCATTTATATGTGTATAAGTGCAATTGATGCCCTTTGCCACTAATCTACGCATTAATCCCTGCCCCTCGAGCTTTGGACGAGAATCTACCACTACAACTCGGAACTTCCTCCCAAGTTCATGAGCATGATTCAGAATCATTTCAACAACAGATGATGATCCATATGTCAACAAAACATCATTGTCTCTGACCTTTGTGATGGCATGACTGACAATGGCCTTATCTGCGAGAACTATCTTTTCACTTATAAAACGATCAATATCAGACTGTAGACTAGCTTTGGCTTCAGATTCTGAGAATGTATGTGGTAGCTTGGCAATCCTGTTCTTCAGAAACCGAATAGCATTGCCCATGCTAATCGAAAGAGGCCTGCATTCAATAAGAAATGACACATAGCTACTGATTTTTGCAGTAAGATCTCTACTGAGTGTTTTGTTTGGAGGTGTAGTGTAATCTTTTATTGCCTCTCTGAATGCAAGAAGCATGGCTATGCAACGACCATTTCCACCAGATACTTCACCAGACAAGTACTGGAGCCCAACCTGAAACAAATTATTTGCTCAGATAGTTAGATAACCCATTCAGCCTCAACCAATATTGATAATAATAATTTCATCTAATTCTTAAGAGCTGTTTTCTTCTATAAACAGCGAAACAAATAATCAGGTTTACAATGATGAAGCCTAATTTTGTGCAACTTAAATGTATCTTATGACCCAATAAACAATAAGCAGCCATTGCCATACACCATTGAACATTTGCAACATATTGGTATAAAGTGCTTTCAGTGATCTCATGAAGCAAAAAATTGTGGGCTTAGCAATAAGCAAAGCAGGCAGAGCTAGACAATTAGGAAATGAAACCTATGTTATGTGCCTATTTAGAAAGGAGGTAATAGGAGCCAAATCCCTAAATATTTGTACAAAATTAAACTAAATCTTTAAAACTCCTTGAGCTGGGGTATGACCTAGTTTTGGTTAAGGGCGAAACTCCAAATATTTATAAATTGGAGAACATGGTAATTCAGATGTATAGTATCAAGAAAGAAGAGCATGATAATTCATCATTTCATCCATGATCTATCCATACATATTTAGAGTTCTAAAATAAACGTGTAAACATTATAAAACTAACACATAGCCACATAGCTAATGCAGAAAAAAGGAGGAAGAAACCAATGGAGAGGAATTCAATAATAACTGTAAGCTAATTTATATGTTACAAAAGCTTGATGTTCATCGAAAATAAAAGGTTGCATCTACTTACTTAGCTTCCTACACCTAATCCTACTCCAATCCCAAATGCTTGAAGATTTATGTGAGTGAACAAAAAGTCATCAATTAATCGTACTTGAGACCTGGAATATAATATTTTTATGACATATTCATAAATATCGGGGTAGTTCAAATGCAACAATTACCTTATACACAGAAGGATGCATTGGATCTAGTTGAAAGAATTTTGACTCAAGATCAGGAAGTTGTGTGCCATGCACATACTGAGGAAGATGCCTAAACAGTTCAACTCTGTTGCGAGCTTCTGATTGGTTGACAACTGCACGCTTTTTTGCTTTCTCCACCTTATGCACATCATCAAACTGCATTCGAGGGTGAGGAGCATCTTTCTTCCTCTCTCTTTCTGGCGGACGTTCAGTCTTCTTCTCAGAAGCAACTGAACCTGCAGCTTGAGGAATATCTTTCTTCTGAGCAGCTTTAGCTGACTTGGCTTGCTTCGATGTTGCCGGACCAGCCACAGAAGCAGTGCCGACAGGTTTTCCAGATAAACCTGCAGTTGCAAAGTAATGCATCAGTCATGGTTGAACGCTATGCTGAGTAATATTAATGCAGTATTACATTAAACTAATTCATAAGCACATCCACTGGTAAACCCCAGGCCAGCACACATAAAAAAGAAACAGTTAAAAATTTCGCAAAGCTTCATATTATTCAAGAAGCGCTAAAACAAAAGCCAATAATAGGATTATTACCAGCCTCCTTTGCAGCAGCTTTAGCAGCACGTTGAGCCTCCTGAAGTGCACGCCTTTCTGCTTTTGAAGTTTTCTGTTTTTGTGGAATGGAGGCCGGAGCACCTTCATTTCGTATTTCAGCCAAACTGCTCCTGTTTTCTTCTGCAATAAATTAAGTTTGACTTTAGTAACAAGACCCAACTTCTCAAAAAGAATCGAAGATATCAAGCCAATATGCATACAACAAAACTTTGGTAAATCTAATATATAATAGTCTGATTTCAGTCAAACATGTGCAAAGAACCCTCTATCCCAAACTAAAACATTTGTACAATGATGTGGCACCCTACATGACATGTTGACCTGAATGCTTCAGTAAGGAAAAAATGGGCATTTTGGTTTTCACTACACCCCTCCTCCCTTGTCTCTGTAATACAAGATCATGCTTGATCAGGTTTTTCCTCCATCCTCTTATCTTCTCTTCATAATACAAGACCCTGCTTGGATTTGGTGTGCAATCAACCACCAACTAAAAAATGCATCTATGCTTACTACAGTTAACTTGCATGGCGCTGCTGCTTCTGCCAAGATCTTGCACGGGTAGCATAAGGCAGCAGGAAGATCTGTGTGAGCAGCAGTGGGGAAGGCGAGAGCAGAAGCCACCTCTTATGCCAAGCAACATCCAGGTATACTTTCACAGCCTAAGCACAATAATTTTCCATGTTTCTTCGATTGAAATGAATAATCTAAACAGCTTCTTTATGCACCTAAAACAACTAAAAAGCATCAGTGATTTTGTGATTCTCCAGGAGGAAGACCTATTGTAGAGCAAACAAATCCTGTTTTTTGCTTTGCTTGGGAGCAACCTGTTTCAGTTTATTTCATTCTATTTATCAAATCCAGAAATGCTTCAATTAATATGCGTTCCAGTTTACAATTTGATTCAAAATTTCAGCCAAGCTGACAAAACTTCAACTCATTTGCATCTCAAGTAGATGAACTAACCACGGACAAGATATGGAATCTTCAGTAATAACTTATAAGTTGATGCATTCTTTTGGTGTGCAGAATTTCTTTTCACAAAAGTTAATTCTTAGCAAGCAAAATGATCTTCCAATCTCCTATGAGTACAGAAGTTCAATAACACTAAAAACGAAACAAAGAAGGTCTAACTCCAGAGGATAAAAAAACACTAGAAAGATGCAGAAAAGAATAAAATTGTCTTCTAATTACATAATTCGTAAGTTCGGAGTATATAGAGTTCTTCAAATATATGTATATATTTCAGAGCGAAAAAAAAGCAAGTAGATTGGAGAGCACACAAATTCACTGAACTTCTTGGTTGAATTGTAATTACTTCTTAAGTGAAAGCACTAAGCAATGCAAGGGGATAGGCACACAAATTCACTGAACTTCTTGGATGAAGTGTAATTACTACTTAGGTGAAAGCACTAGTGGCATGGTCATATGCTTTCAGTGCCACATACCAGTGAAACAGCAACGCATCAGGCAAAAACACGGAATTACCAAGCTCGGCGGCAGAAGGTGCCCGGGACCACGAGTCGTCGTCTCCGACGACGGACGCGGCGTCGAAGCGCGCCGGCGAAGCCGCCGGTGCCGAGGTCGCGAGGACGGGGCCGGGCCCCGCGGGGAGGGCGAGCCCGGGGCGAGGTGGTCCGCGTGGCGCGGCGGCGGGATCATGACGGGGGAGAGGCGGCCCGGGGAGAGGTCCGACGACCGCGGCGACTCGGCGGCCGCGCCCGGCTGCGGCTGCGGCGCCGCTACCGCCGAAGCCGACGCGGCGGAGGCGGGGGTCTCGGAGGGTCCCGAGGCCGAGGCGTCGGGGGTGAAGAACCCCACCTGGCGGATCTTGGGCTCCACGCCGCCCGACGACGAGCGCGGCGGCCGGCGGAGATCCATCGCCCGCGGCGCGGCGGGCGCGAGCGAGGGTTTGGCTGGGAGGGGTTTCGGGGCTCGCGAGGGTGAGTGGGAAAAGGGCTCAAGGGGACGACGACGAGCTTGCGAGCGGGCGAGCGAGGAGCGAGAGGGTGGGGAATCGGTCGGGCTGGCGGCTCAGCGCGAGGGAGCGAGAGACGTGGTGAACCAGGTCCAGGAGGCCTGAGCAGCCGCTTCGGCGCTGTTGGTGTGCGCGCGGTCCACGTAGGTTTTTGTTTCGGCCCAAGTATAACGTTGAAGGGCCGCGGATCTGGCCCAACTGTGTATCGTGGAAGATCGGTTTACAAGGCCCAGAAATCGATCAAGTGGTTCATGACTTGGCGGGATCCAACTGTCTCCTAATATGGCATCCAATATCTAAAAACTGTTATCTACGTTTTCTGCCTCTAAAATTTAAGCACGATCACATCAAAGAGAATCTTACTATTTATAAATATTTTGATCAATTTAATGACAAAACCTTTTTGACATATTGGTGCTAATTTTCGAGATGAATCTAATGAGCTTAATTAATCTATGTTTTGTTAAAGTGATGCTACGAGTAACCGTCTTCTAATCACGTCTTAATTAATCTCATTAGATTCGTCTCATAAATTAGTCTAGGGGCCTGTAATTTAATTTATAATTAAACTTTATTTAGTACTCCTAAATAGTAAGATTCTTTTTTATGTGACAGCTATAAAGTTTAGACCCCAGAAAACAAACACACCTTGAGAGTGAAAGTTGTTACAACAATCTCCCAATACTGAGCTTTTATTAGGAGCCTCCCAATATTCATCCCTCTCCTCCCAATGGATTGGGAGTCTCTCACCTCCTCCCAATAGCTAGGTCCCAATATGCATCTGAACAACATTTTATATTCAAGTTTGAATTTCAAATTTGAAATTTTAATTAACATTGAATTATGTGTGGCTGAAATATAATTGTCTGAATTATTGTGATACAAAATTCATGCTTTAATTGTGTTCGTGAATGGTAAAGAAGAGAAAAATGGATTGATGAAATTATTAGGAGTGAGGTATTGGCAGACAGATCTGCTGAATCATTAACTTCCAATATTCTAAAAACAGTATTGGGAGTCTCCTAACACTATCATATTAGGACTAAACTATTAGGAGATTGTTGGAGATGCTCTTATGTACGAGCTTCTATACCGTGCTAGCTATTAGATAGATCAAGCAGTCGGTTGTTGAAACTGAAAACCGCAAGTTGACCTAGCTAGCACGGTATATTCATTCCTCAATTACACGTTAAGATAAAAAAATTGGTTACAAAATAAGCTAATATTCTTATCGTAACATTGAAAAAACAGAGGGAGTATGTGGTTATTATATGCATTAGTATATACATCATGTCTCGGTTATAAGGTCCCCTTTGTTTTCCTCCATATGGATTGTGGAATCCAGACGTCACATTCTAAAAGCTGAAACAGGGGATTAGATTTTGATTCTGGATTCCATAGTCTGTGCATCCATATTCCATAATCTGATAATCTTTCAACACGTAACTTTGTTGGATTATGACACAAATATTTACCCATTTTATTGTGACCTAGGCCCCGTTCGTTTCCACCCTCTAAAATTTATATATCTGTCACATCAAAGAGAATCTTACTATTTAGTAGTACTTTTATTAATTTAATAACAAAACCTATGTCGCGACCCCCTCTAATTTGCGAGACGAATCTAATGATCCTAATTAATCTATGTTTAGCTACAGTGATGCTACAGTAAACATCTTCTAATAACACCATAATTTCCCTCGTTGGATTCGTCTCGTGAATTAGATAGGGGGTCTGCAATTAGTTTCGAGATTAGACTTTATTTAGTACTCTAAAATGATAAAATTCTCTTTGATTTGACCCTCTAAAAATTATATAGCTGAAAACGAACAGGCCCCTAGTTTAAGTGACTAAAAGCTGGATTGTAGAATCCAAACAAATAAACACCCATCAGATTTTTTCCAATCTCAAATTCCACAATCCACAATTCAAAATCACAATCCACAATCTCGAGGCTCGGCCTAGCACTAGCGTAGTAGTAGTAACAAGCGAGCATATACACCATCCCGCATCTGTCTCCTTGGACGGATCCATGTACGGATCATCGCAGGACTGATCCCACGTAAGTTTATACAAAGTCAGTGTACATGCCTTGCCAGCTATAGAGGCTGCTCTCGCTCGTTGGTTCGCTAGCATGAGTCCGGCTCTTGCCCCTCATGGCCCATCCTATCCTATCCATGCTGCTTTGGATGCGTGTTGGTCCTTACAATAGGCCACAGGTCATTACCACGCACGGAAACGAATCTCTCCCATTTTCCACACGTCTTTCGCAAGGCACATTCGTCATCTCAAAAACTGAGAAAAATAAGCACTTATATTCACACAGTTGGTACGCTGGCCAGGTAGCAAGCACTCAGTGGAACAGAGAAAAATGAAACACTTGCAAAGTTTTCTGCTTGCACTATCCAAAAACTTTGTGCAGTGAGATTCGAAGCCGGTCCATTTTGGCTACTTTGTCACTAGCTACTAGTTTTTTTTTTTTTGAAAGAATACTTTGTCACTAGCTAGTTGCTAGTAGTACCCACTTGTGTTGTTGGGCCGCATGCATGAGCTACGACAGGAAAGGTACGTTGGCAGTTGCATATGCGAGCCACTTGGTACGTTTGATTTGTTGCACCACCACCCCTGCTGCTGCTTGCGTCCAAAGTAGTAGATAGTGCCCCACAAGGTACCACGGGTAATATGATGGTCTTAAAGAATGCGATGATGGTGTTTTGGGTGAATGAGCGCGCATCGGGTTAGGATGATCTTCTTCCCCGGCCCGCCAAGATCAGGACTTGGCCGGCCTGTTCCTTCAACTGCCCAAGATGAAAAAAAAAAAAGAAGATGGTGTTGAACATAGGTACACGGAAAAGGGAAATATATATGCATGTTCTCCGCCTGGCGATCTTCGTACTACTACACTCCGGCCGGGCGGCAGGTTGGGCCTGTCTTGGCAGTAGTGTGTTGCTACATGGACCGGCAGGTCCTTGATGAGCATGGCCCTCTTGGTCTCGCAACTTGCTGCGTACTGTATGTAGCTACAGTTTTGGTGTGTGTGCGTAAAGTGTTTGTCATATATAGATATTTTTTGTTGCGATATGTTGTCATAGATATTTGCACACAACTAGCTAGTAGTAGTGCGCTATTGGCCGAGTAGTACATTAACTTGCATCGACCGCTTGCAACTTGCAAGCCATGGCGAGACCGACGTACGTAGTGCGTGCCCTAGCCTAGCGCTATAAGTGGCCGGCGCCCTGGTCAAATCACACATGCGGACATGTGTGTGTGCCCGGCGCGCCCATTTGCCAGCGCTCGATTCGTCGTGTTCCGCTCTTTGTCGCATGATAAACGCACAGCACCTACACGGCTACACGTCGTACTGCTCCTTATCTCATGCCTACGATCGAATTTCTTCCGATCCGTTATTCAAGCACCAACATGCATTGTCATGAAAACCGAAAAGAATATACGATCACTTGGCAATTTGGCATCGAAACTTATATATAGCTATATGCAAGGAGACATAAGTCCTGTGGGATGCGTGAGTGCAAAATAAATAAGGCTGCCATATATACATAGAGCAAGAGCAAACATGATTGCTTGTTAGGTATCGGTACTGGCCGTTGGTAGTTATTTCCGGTGGGCGAGCTGTTTGTTAGGATCGATATGCGTGGGCTGTTGGGCGTTGTTTTTTTGCAGGGCCACATGATCCGGCCGGCCGGCCGAGTATTTCTGCACCGCAACCGCATCATGATGATGATTAGCAGGAAGAGGAGAGGAGGAGGCCATGATCACCACACCCCAATTAATGCGATCCAAGAGGGGGAGAGGTAGGGATCGTGGTTCGCGAGAATGCCGACCCATAACGAACCGATGGGCGCGTGGGCCACAACCCTGCGTTGCCAATTGGCAACAAGGGCACATGACTGAGAGCGAAAACCATGCCCTACCAGTATCAACAACGCAACACTAACACTAACTTCTTTGTACCGTCATGTTGTCCATGCATTGAGATTTAAGCAGATTGCATTTTTTTCCCTGGAATAAGAAAAGAGGCCACCAGAGAGGATGCTGAGGAATCTGCTGGATTGATTGAAGAAGAGGCGTAGTGTGTGTTGACTGCCAATGATGGCTCGCCATCATCATTCTTTTAGTAGTTCGCGTCGGAGTCAGAGCCCTTTGTAGCAAACCCAAGCTATATGATGATGAGTGGTTAATGATTGTGAGGGGTTTGCCATGCATGTGGACTGAGGGCGTCGTAGAATACTGAACCCGGAGATCGCCCAAATCTTTCCTGCACGCATTGGGACGGCGACGAGGGGAAAGGAACGGCAAGTGGCAGCAGCGATCGGGTGGCGAGGTCATGTGCCGCCATGTGCCGGCGACCCCCGGCCGGCCGGCGGTTGATCGGTCGGCTATCATATATACGCATCGCAGCCGCAGCGGCGAGTGTGGGCCGCGCGCGGGGCCCACTCGCAGCAGCACATAGAGTACGAATTCATGCATGCATGCATGCATGCCATTATGGAGCTCGGTAGATCATCAGTTGGGATCTGTATCTCCGTGTACCGGCGGGATGTCGGTTCTGGTAAGGCCCGGCCGGCTTTGAGATATTGTGCTTTCTAATAAGCATATATAGGCGTGAGAACCAGCAGCGGCTCGCTTTGGACCACTCGCCGATCGAATGAGTGTGTTGGTTGATACGTACTAGTGTTTGATGCGCAAGGCAGCCTAATTCTCTCAGTTGGTGTGCTCCCAACAAGCATCTCTCTCTTTTGATCTGGTATCAAGATTGGTTATAGGGTGGCCACAATTAATTAATTAGGTGGACGCGAATGAGCATCCTACTAATATAGAGATAGTAATTAATGTAGACCGAAAAACTGTCGCACAACAGCTAAACGCGAATAGCATAGATGACATGTGTATAGCAACTGTCATTGGAAAAGACTGTTTGTGTAGATACTCTACATTTTTTGCCGTCGAGGTTGTTATTTGGCGGAACACGTAGTTTCCTCATGGAGACAGACATTCACACTTCCTTGCACACAAAAAAAGCTGTGTATATAGAATTTTTAATAACTGGTAGTAGTAATTTATAAACCATCCATAATCATTCAGAAGTACTAGACTAGTGTCGTTGTTAATACGCCTGTTGACGCACGTTATTAGCAGCAGTGGCAGCCACTAGTAGCTGGGCGGCGATTGGGCGGCTGACTGTCTGTCAACAACACATGCAGACTTGCTGGTCCTGACAAAGGAGAGGGACCGGGGTTAACTGCCGAGAGTCCAAGACGAGGGATCGATCGATCCACCATCAGCAACCACGCATAGAATATCCCCCAAGTCAAAACGAGCAGCAGCAATAATTTTACTACACGTGATGGCGCTCGGCCACCAACCTAAGCCGCGCGCGCCCCACATCATCAGTTGCAACCAGTTTTATTCCCCGTCGCCATTTTTTCTTTTTTTAAAAATAAAGTTATATTCAATCGAACCTCGCATTGTATATTGCAGTCCCCAAGTGGAGTCGCATATACCTGAATCTGGCCTGCATGTCCCCCAAATCCCGATTTATTGTTTGTTTAACGCGGCCCACCCGGCCCCTGCTGCAGTTAATCATCATCATGTGTGCGTGCCAAGTTGCCCATGTCGCCGGCCGGCGCGGGGCTGCTGGTCGTCGATCGATATCTCGCGCGCGGTAGTAGTAGTAGTAGTAGCCCTCCACTTCTCCTCGCCGCGCGCGCATGTGACCGACCTAGCCACGGCCGGCCGGCTCCGATCCGCGCGCCGACGACCGGCCCGGCCTCGATCCGCGTCGGGCGGTGGCCGGTGGGCGGCGCCATGCATGGCCGGCACGATCGGTCGCGCGTGTCGTCTACCTGGGCGCGCGTGCTCGCGGCCTCTGGCGCGACGACGCATTGCCAATACGCGCAAGTGGTTATCACTCACGCATACCAGTTGCTTTGGTTTTAAACTCTCAGCGCTGACATGCCTCGAGCCCCGGGTTAATACGGAGTAGTACTAATCTAAGAAGCAGCGGCACCGGCCATGCCCGGCCGGTGATGACTAGATCGAGGTTGTACTGGTGTTTATTTCCCTGTAATAAGAAGCAGGAAAGGAGGAATCGGAATCGAGTGTGGTAGGGTCGGGCCGACAGCTCCCTCCTCTGTTTCTCGAGGACGTCGACGTTGCAAATTGCAATTGCAAGCAGGACTGGGAGGGGACGGTACTACTAGTACCACAACACAAGGTCCCTACTACAACGACGGCCTTTGATGTGTGTGTGTGTGTGCCTCCTGATATATATGAATGGAACGGAACGAACAAAAGCAGGTAGCAATTGCTGCTGCATGTACAGCTGCCGATATGGAGATGATAAGCGAATGCCGATGCCACTCACTAGTGTCGCTGTGGGACGATGGCGAGTGCCATGCCATGCCTCGCTCTCGCCTTGCCAGAAGTAGCGAACAGGGAACACGCAGGCCTCACCAAATGGGAAACCAGCAGAGCGGAGCCCCTGCTGCCAGCGAAAGCGCAGACATGAGCTGCCGGACGTCGCCGTCGCCACCACCAGCACCAGCGTCCGTAGCCACACACTGCTCCAACTCGCCACGTCCCGCGCTTTATATAACCCGGCAGCTGGCTGCCGACATCGTCGGTCGCCGACGACGACGGAGAGCGAGGGAGACTGCTTGACCCCAGTGCGCACGCACCCAAGGGCTATACAGCTAGGTAGCTAGGGGTAGGGCGGAAGCGAATCTGCTCGCGTACGTCGCCGCCACTGGTGGCCTGCTGCTTCCGCCGATAGCGAGCTCCCGGCCGATCCCTTGGCGCACAGGCGGCCAGCTCGCGCGCCTAGCTACCTGAGACGCCTAGAACAAAGCGGCGGCGCAGTATATTCTTCCACGAGTGCACGCATCACACATGGAATTCTCAGGTGACAAGTCGTCGAAACGGACGGGCCGATGGCGATCGCTGCCCGGCCACCGGCCGGTGCATCACGAGATTTTTTTTTTTTTTGCCTGCTGTCCTCCAATCAAGGCGGAAAAAGCGCAGCACGTATATGGCCCTACGACAGGGGCTTGTGCTGAGCACGCACCATTACATTACACTACTACTTGCTGATATGCATATAGGGCATATATTGGACCTGAGGTTACCATCATCATGTCGCTCCCACTTCGTGCGCCCGCATCCGCAACTTGCAAATAAGCTACTACTACTACTAGATGATGATGATTGCTAAGAGATGCCAAAACCGTCGAGATCTCGTCCATTGAGGAATCTCGCGCGTGCGACGTATATGCAACCTTGCAAGCTTAATTCTTCATGGTATAGCCATGCATTTTACTTCTTGCGCATTCCTGCAAACATATTGTAGAATACCAGCGGGGGAGCTATAGCTAGCAGCAGAGTCCTGGTAACATATGGATCGAGCTTCATTAAAAAAAACATATGGATCAAGATTGCATATATATCTTTGAGAATCTTGGATTGGGTTATTCTCACTACTACTCGTGAGTCACGACTCCCGCGGCTCCTGTGGTTCGTAGCGAACGATCGATGGAGGAGTGCAGCCAGAGATGAAAGCATCCTTCAGAAATGCAGCGCACTATTTCAGGTCAATTCCAACCGTCATCGATCAACTAATACGTCCTGCCCACTAAATATATATAGCAAAAAAATATGGGCGAGGAGATACAAGCTACTTCGTAGAAAGAATACTAAACATATCGAGCAGGCAGGCAGGCAGGGGGCCCTACAAAGTACGAAATGATTGCAGAAATAATTGCTCAGGATAGGAGCGGCAGCGCCAATCGGATCGCGGCGAGTGCCAAAGTGCAACAGAGAGTATGGCTAACATGGAATCAACATAGGGCCACTAGTTACAAATAAAGCATGCGTTCTTCCCTTTTACAATGGAGGCTTGTGGCCAAACCTACTTCCAGGGAGCAAGATAGTCTCAACACGTGTGTGGCCTTCCAGGCTCTGCTGCGCCCAACTCGGGTACCGCTCACCTGTGCAACTTTCTTCTTCAGTGGTTTGTGGAGTTTATATATAAAGAGAGAGAGAAAATCTAAAAGTGGTATAAAGTCCCAGCAATGGTTGTAAAATGGGACAAATGATTTTGCAGCTACATGCTATTTTTTATCGTATCGAGACCAATTTCTATATTGTCAACCAATTGTCCTTTTAACTATAACAATCACTTTTTGGGATATTGGATTTGTGTTGGATACATGTGTTGTGCAGTTGTTTGATCGGGCGTAAAGTTGTAATTTGGAGAACCCGGTGTCTGTCACCTCTGACCCGTTAGTTTTCCAAAATGACCCTTAAGGGACACCGGTTATTATTAATATATATGGTTTTTCTAAAGATTATAAAATATATCCCCCACAAAAAAATATTATAAAATATAAAGCTTTTGTAGAAAAACAAGACACGTTCCCCTCTAAAATCCATTTTCATATACTTTTGATATACTGAATATTGCTTGTATATAAACGATGCCACCAGTGTCGGAACTTACTTTTCATGTGAAATGTTTTCGGTCCACTTGAATTCCACAACTGGTCAGCTGTTTTTTGCTTAATGTATTTCTTATTAGACAACGGAGGAAATGCCTTGCCTCTACACGCATTGGCACACTTTTTTTCTAGGTGTATGGTCGTCATTGGTACGTGAAGCAAGAAAATGGTGACTTTCTACGTGAACTCTCAAACTCGTCGGTGCACACGGCTTGTTGTGACAACCTTCCCTTTATAATTTAAAGGCTTAGTGATATTTTAATGAGGTTTGTTATCGTTGGATTAGTGGCGACATGAAAATGACTCGCCTGGTATATTGTGCTACCCAAAAAGAAAGAAAAGAATATTGCCGACCAGCATAATGAACAATTCAAAAGTGTTATCAATCAGCACAGTTAGTTAGGACAAAAAGACTCCTCGATTTTAGATTAGTGAAAGGCGCATGACAAGATTGTCAGTTGGTAGTAGTCGAAAATCCCACTTATTTATGTATGGGCTTTTGATTATTCAAACAAGCTTAAAAAAGTGTAAAACGGACGACCGTGGACGATCAGATTAAGTACGTTACGTTTTATAGTATTGTAGTTGCTTGCAAGGGAAACATTTGCAGTTCATGTTTCTCTTTTCACCACGAGTTTTAAGCTTTTCTTTCGAGAAAGAAGCTTTGATCCTTTTGGAAACTTAGAAATTAGTTTCTTTTTTTTAAAAAAAAACTTAGAACCTAGTTTCAGGAGAATCATTATTGCGTAGCAACGATAGAAAAGATAACACTATTATTAGAGGCGACGAAGGTATATATTGAAAGTAAATTATAATCGGAGACAAGAGGCCACAAGGGGGAAAATAAATGGTGATGAGGGTCCGTTGAAGCGGTCTGAACCGTGGGCGGAAAAAGCAGCGGGCGGGGCGGGGCGGGGAAAGCGTGGGCGGCGGCGTCGCTGTTCCACCCTTGGAGCGTCCAACCGGGCCGCGCCACCCGAGCATGGGCACCTGCAACCGCCACAACTTCCGTGGTCGCCGTGCAATTCATGCGACGTTGACCCGCGCGAGAACGACGTTGCATGCATGCTGCACTTCATCCGTGCCACCCATGCCCAAGCTTTGGCCGGCTAACAAATTAAAGAAGAAGATAATGCTTAACTAGCCTCTTGGTTCACCAGATCAAGGCAAAATTGTAGTACTGAGATTTTTCTTCGAAGAAGTTACAGTCCTCGTCCCTGGACCCTGGTTACTCAGTTATTCTCAGTTGGTGAACAGACACAACGGGCGCCATTTTTCACATTGGATCGCACTACATTGTGAGCCGAGACGGTATGCAAGCCTTCCAAGTGAGTCACCCACGGAAAATGACCGGAAATCGGCACCAGCAGCTTTGCCATGAAACGCACGCCGGAATGGCTAGCGCGCGAGCTGCCAAGCGACACGTGGACCCGGGGCCGCCATCACCCGACGGCGACGTCGGTCCACACGGCGCCACCTCACGGCCCGCGCCCAATCGCCGCGCTCCACGTTCCGCTGTCCCGTCACGGAAAAAAATTAACGTCGCTCGTCCTCCTCGGAACAAAACCATTCGAAAGCTCCTGGAACGCGCGCGCGCGTACTGGTTTTGCCGTTTTCGGCTCCGGCAGCGACGTGATTCCGGTTCCAGGCGGGGCGAAAGTGGCAACCGAAAGCTCGACAGGTTCAGACCGGGTCACCGGCGCCTCGTCGGGACGTCGCGGGGGAGCTTTCACGGTGGGAGGGGGCGGGGAATCGCGCGGGCCAATGGGGCGGGCACACGTGCCGGGCCAGGTCACCCCGGCCGCCACTCGTGCATGGACGGATGACGCGTCCACGTCAGCGCATCACGTCGCGCGCGGGCACAGGTGTCGGCCTGCCGTCGCGCCATTGTTGGTCCAAGGATAGCGCGAGGAACCATCCAGGTGACCGGCGGCGCGTCTGGCGCCGCCGCGTGGTCCGCACTTCCTGAAGCGGGCGTTGCGTTTGGGACTGCCGCCGCAGAATCGTACTGCTGCTACTTTTCGGATCATCGAGCTAGCACTCCTTTCCTTCGATCATTATGGGCAGAGAAAAGTCCTTTCTTTTTTAAATGAGGTTTTTTTGACAGAGGAATTCGTGGACCCGAATCAACAATTCGTACCGAACCGTTTTGTTTTCTGCGGGAGCACAGTGTGCCACACGCAAATTACAAAAGTCTCGATCGTGGCTCGTTACGTTCGGAGCGGGGGCGCGACTCCTGTGCTGGAGACGGGACAGGCAGCGTGTACTAGAGCGATATGAAACCGACACGGGTTTATTCGAGGCAAACTCGCCCGGATTCCTTGCCGGGCAGCCCTGGTCCTCGGCGATTGATCAGGGAATGCCGATCGAGCAATTCGCCGCACGTTGTTTTCGCCTTGCCGCGGCTGTCTGTCGGTCTCTCCTCCGCCACCAACTCTTCCGGCAAGTGCCTTCAAAAAACAAAAAAAACTCTTCCGGCAAGGGAATACAGTGGCCATGTGTGCCGTCGACAAGAGTCAGCACGGAGGTCGCACAAGTCGTCGACGCGCCGAAACCCGGGCGATTCCGGCAAACAGAGGGCCGTCATCGGCACCATATCTATCGCGCTTTTGTTGTTTAAGTCTGCAATGCCCGCGCCGCTCTCTCTTCCGTTTGCCGGCGTCGCAAAGTCGTCGATCGCGAGTTACCAGCTGCTCCTACTACCTAGCGTGACCAACTTAGTATTATGGACTGTAGTAAGAGGGAGGAGGCAAGGCGACGACAGGGCGCCGGGCGAGTGCCAAATGGGCGCGCACACGCATGTGGGCTGCCGCCGGGGTCCGCGCGTGGCCTCGGCGTGGGCTGTCCCGGCACCCACGTACGTGGCGCGGGCGCGCGAGGACGCCGAGGCGCGGATTCGGAACGCGCCGCCCGCCGCCGTCGCGGCCATGCCGAGGCCATGCCCCGGGAAGGCACCTGATCCGCTGCTTGTCCGGCGCGGGGCCCTCCTCGCCTTGTTAGCTCCGGCCCGCGCTCGCCCGGTGGCGCGCGCGTGTCGCCGCGTGCATCTGCATCTGCATGCACCATACTCTCACTGCATCACTGGTAGGTCTTCGGACTTGGAGCTGGACCACCCCGCGCGACGCGCCTCTGGTTATATATGATTATTAAACCACGCTCACGGGATCGGTTTCGGGTTAATTAAGGATGTTTTGCTCCCTCCGATGATCGGATCATCATCGCTCTTGTTTACTGCTTTACTTACTCAGCACCTGGGGTAGTAGGCACAAGACCTAAAAAGTATACTTAAAATTTCGGTCGCCGACCAAACACGAGCGAGCGAGCCGAGATCGCGATTGACGAGCGTGGTGGTGCCCCGCGAACCGGGCGGCAGATTGGGAGCTTCGGCGGTTGGTTTGTCCCTGCTGTCCCCGGGCGAGAACAACGACGACCCCCTGTCGCCTGAGAGAGGATTCGCATTTCCACACGGGGCGACTTGAGAGATGCTGTGTCTCGCTTCAATCTGCGGCAGCGGGCTGGATCCGAGAGCAAACGAGTACGCGATTCCCGCCTGATTATCCCCCGTGTTTTTGGTTAGGACGTGTGGCACGGAGGTAAGAGGCTGACGGGAGAAGTTGGACGTACTAGTGCCGATGAGCTAGCACATTTGGATCGGCACGGGGTCCTGTCCGAATGTGGAATGTCCAAGGCACAAGTCCCCGCGGCCAGCGCTGGCAAGCAGAATCAGGAGAAGTGAACAACCTCGGAGAGTTGCGACTGTGCTGGCCACGCCCGGGAGAAGACTTCGGGTGTGTTGGTTTATTGTGGTCTAAATTTTAGAGCCGTCACATTAAAAGAATCTTATTATTTAAGAGTATTAAATAAAGTTTAATTATAAAATAAATTACAGGTTTCTAGACTAATTTACTGAGACGAATCTAATGAGGTTAATTAAGTCGTGATTAGAAAACGATTACTGTAGCATCACTTTAGCAAAATATAGATTAATTAAGCTTATTAGATTCATCTCGAAAATTAGCACCAATCTGTCAATAGGGTTTTGTCATTAAATTGATCGAAATATTCATAAATAATAAGATTCTCTTTGATGTGACAGATCTAAATTTTAGAGGAGGAAACGAACACACCCTTGATCTTTTTTCTTCCTTGATCATGGACTGAAAAAAATACTAGTAGTACCAGAGATAGTAGCAAGAAAAAAAAAGAAAAAGATACGGAGAAAAAAGAAAAGAAAAAACACTGGCGTGGGGGCCCGGGGCATCATCCAACACAAACAGGCACGTCCCCGTCAGCGCGTCCTCCGCAGCGCACCACGTGCCCCTCCTGGCTGGGCCTTTCCTTGTTCAAACCGGCCACGCCCCCAGCCCCACCACCACCGCGCCGCCCCCGGCTCCTCCTCTCCTTTTCTTTTCTTTCTTTTTTTCTCCACCCCCACCTCCTCCGCTCTCCTCCTCCCCTGTTCCGCTTGACCGCAACCTCGCTCCTATATATACCGAGCTCGCCTGCTCCCATCCAGACCAACGGATTCCTCACTCCCTCCCCTTCATCATCGCACAAACCAAAACCCACCCCGATTCCGCCAAACCCCACCCGATGCAGAGCCTCGCCCCGCCAACAAGCTCCCTCTCCATACACCGGCACCACTCGTCGAGGTCGAGGCGAGCCCCCACCTCCGTGAGGTTCGCCCCCGCGCGGCGCTCAGCTCCGCGCCCGCCGACGCGCCGGCGTTCCAGCTCCCCGCGCCGCTCAAGAAGTCGTCCAAGCCCGCCATTGGCGCGCCCCGGCCCGTCGCGCCCGCCTCGGCGCCGCGCAAGCCGGCGGCGGCAGAGGAGCCGGCCAAGGAGCTCAACTTCTTCCAGCGCGCGGCGGCCGCGGCCCTGGACGCGTTCGAGCAGGGGTTCGTGGCGAACGTGCTGGAGCGCCCGCACGGCCTGCCGCGGACGGCGGACCCGGCGGTCCAGATCGCGGGCAACTTCGCGCCCGTCGGCGAGCACCCGCCCGTGCACGCGCTCCCGGTGACCGGGCGCATCCCGCCCTTCATCAACGGCGTGTACGCGCGCAACGGCGCGAACCCGTGCTTCGACCCCGTGGCCGGGCACCACCTCTTCGACGGCGACGGCATGGTGCACGCGCTGCGCATCCGCAACGGCGCCGCCGAGTCGTACGCGTGCCGCTTCACCGAGACCGCGCGCCTGCAGCAGGAGCGCGCCCTGGGCCGCCCCGTCTTCCCCAAGGCCATCGGCGAGCTGCACGGCCACTCCGGCGTCGCGCGCCTCGCGCTCTTCTACGCGCGCGCCGCGTGCGGCCTCGTCGACCCGTCGCGCGGCACCGGCGTCGCCAACGCCGGCCTCGTCTACTTCAACGGCCGCCTCCTCGCCATGTCCGAGGACGACCTGCCCTACCACGTGCGCGTCACGCCCGCCGGCGACCTCGAGACCGTCGGCCGCTACGACTTCGACGGCCAGCTGGAGCACGCCATGATCGCGCACCCCAAGCTGGACCCGCAGTCCGGGGAGCTCCACGCGCTCAGCTACGACGTCATCCGGAAGCCGTACCTGCGCTACTTCTACTTCCGCCCCGACGGCACCAAGTCCGACGACGTCGAGATCCCGCTGGACCAGCCCACCATGATCCACGACTTCGCCATCACCGAGAACTTCGTCGTGATCCCGGACCACCAGGTGGTCTTCAAGCTCGGCGAGATGCTCCGCGGCGGCTCCCCCGTCGTGCTCGACAAGGAGAAGACGTCGCGGTTCGGGGTGCTGCCCAAGCACGCCGCCGACGCGTCCGAGATGCTCTGGGTGGACGTGCCCGACTGCTTCTGCTTCCACCTCTGGAACTCCTGGGAGGAGCCGGAATCCGACGAGATCGTGGTGATCGGCTCCTGCATGACCCCCGCCGACTCCATCTTCAACGAGTCCGAGGACCGCCTCGAGAGCGTGCTCACCGAGATCCGGCTCAACACCCGGACGGGCCGCTCCACGCGCCGCGCCGTCCTGGCCCCGGCCGACCAGGTCAACCTCGAGGTGGGCATGGTGAACCGCAACATGCTGGGCCGCAAGACGCGCCACGCGTACCTGGCCGTGGCCGAGCCGTGGCCCAAGGTGTCCGGGTTCGCCAAGGTGGACCTGCAGACCGGCGAGCTCACCAAGTTCGACTACGGCGAGGGCCGCTTCGGCGGCGAGCCCTGCTTCGTGCCCATGGACCCGGCCTACGCCACGCCGCGCGGCGAGGACGACGGCTACGTGCTCGCCTTCGTGCACGACGAGCGCGCGGGCACATCCGAGCTGCTCGTCATCAATGCCGCCGACATGCGCCTCGAGGCCACGGTCCAGCTGCCGTCGCGCGTGCCGTTCGGATTCCACGGCACATTCATCACCGCCACCGAGCTCCAGGCCCAGGCCTGATTCCCCTCCCCGCCGCCTCCACGTTTCTTGGAGAGGGCGCGCGCGCGGGGAACAGAGGAGACATGGGGGAAGGAGACACCAGAGGGAGCCTCACACACAGAGCAGGTCCCCGGAGTCTCCTCCTCTTCCCCCATTCCCTTCCCCCACACAGTTACAGTTGGTAGTTGCTCCCGATTTTTTTATTAGCTCACTTCACTTGCTCCGTTCACACTAGTGTAATTAGGTGCTAGCAGCGGTATATTTTTTTAGTTGCAGACTAGATAGGGATAGAAGAGAAGGGGGCCCAGCTCGTAGCTTTTTGCTTCTAGAGAGCAACCAGAGCTCAGCTGGTGGCCTACTAGTAGTATAGTGTTTGTTTTCTTTCTTATTTGGATCCACCCATCACACCACGGATTCATGATGAGTGTTTGGGATCCCTGCCTGCTCACCGGTCTTTTGCCACTGCTACCCAGCTGCTGCTGCTGCTGAGGTGATGCTGGTTCTGTATACTGTGTGTACATTTGTTCATACTACAATAAAACTGCGATGATTCCGCCTCAAATTTTCCATCTTTTCAAATTCATTATCTCTGCTTGCTTCCTCTGTCCTCTTGTGGCGTTTCTGTTGGCACGTGTTTCCTTATCGGCACAGTAATAGCCCTTTTCGCTGCTTGTCCACTTGTGTGGGCTTGTTTCTCCCAGTACCCGGTCACTGTGTAGTACTACTGATGATGTACCATTGGACGCTGCTGCCAATTGATTTCCAAGTGGAGTGAGCTGATTGGGATACCGACTAATCAGCTACGTGAGGGGAAATCGGGGATTTGTCGCGCGCGATGTGGTCAGGGCAGGATTTAACCTCACCGATTGGTCCTACAGTTTCTACAATTATCTTTTTCCAATGCCCCTATGAGGAGTAGTACTACTGTACACCACTTTTCTTCTTCTTGACTTCCTGGAGGAGCCGAAGTTGACAGGATTTCCGGTAGCACATCTCAAGGAGGAAATTAGTTAAAATGGTGCCTGTTTACCATATATCACTAGAAGACAACACATTCTTTCCCACAGTGAACTGCCGAGACGTGAACGTACTGCCTACGAGAAACCTTCTCACACCGGCCACTCGAGAGAACCTGTTCCAAGTAAAGCGTGCTTGGCTGCTTGCAGTATTCTATTTCTGCGTGTACCACCAGCTGAACTAATCGTCATAGCGTAGAGTTGAACAGCCTTCGGCCTGTAGTACAAGACCGCGTACCAAACTGAAGATCAAGAACAATGTGACATTTTTCCCGGTCCTGTTCACACCGTAAACCCTCGTGCGGAAATCGTGTTTCACGCGCCGTCACCGTCGCCGCCGACCGAGACTGTACTAGTGTAGTACAGTACTAGACGAAGGAAGGCATCCCGGGAGGAAGAAAACAGAGCGAGGAGGTCGTTCCCGTTCAAAGTCTCAATAAGGAGCTGCGCTGCGCAAGCAGAAAAGATGCCGCGCGCGTTCGGTTCCCAACCGAACTGATGCCAAATCTACAGCAGATCGAGGTGGTTGCAAATTATCATCGGTTTTTTCTTTTGCGAGGAGGAGGCGGATTTGTTTAGTTCCGCTTTCGGCAAACTTAATTAGTTGCACTTTCATTGGATTATAGAGCATTATTATCCGCATAATATGGTATTATTATCCCTGCCGATGATCGCCATGAGTTGCGAGCGAAGTCCGCAGCGTTCAGATACTGCGCGTCAATGCGAGTATAAATAAAAAAATCTGTCTTGCTCACACACTCTCATCACAAGGGCGCCTAACGAACAAACCGGCCAGTCAGAGCAGGAAAGCGAAGCACCTGCGCCTGGCTTTTTCCCGCACTGTGCGTTATCGCGGCGAGACGCCACGTCCTTTTCGGGGGGTTTATCGTTACCCCGTCCCGTCGGCGCCTTGCGATGATGGTGCGCCTCTTTCATCTCGCTCCCGGCACGTATGTGTAGACGTCGCCATTACCAGTCACGCCGACCACGCACATCAACGTCTGAGTGCAATGGCGACACATCCTCCCCCTGCGCGTTATTACCGGTGTCGCTCACCAACAGTCGTGCGAAATTCAGCACGCTAGCGGAATTTATTTTTCCAGATAGAGCATCTCTATCAACACCGTCTGGACACTATCAAATCTTCAGATGGATCAGAAACATCTGGTTTTCAATAGACATAATATCGAATATCACTGAAATGTTCTAATTGTTGCTTTCTTTTTTCTCGTGGGATCTAAAATAAAGAGGGCACATGTCCCTATGCTCGTTCGCTGAAGTATTTACCCAAAATAAATTCGAAGCATACAATAGATAAAATCAATCCCCTGCTAATCTAAATCGCTCATTTTTATATACAATCATGGTGTTTATCTATAGATAGTAGTAGATAATAATATACTCTCATTGGTGCCACTTTTTCATAAAAACATTCAAGTTGTTTAAAACGTCTATGGCAAATTTGATTTTCTTGTGACCTCTCAAATATTATTGTATTTCACGTGTTGGACGATACCATTTACATAATAAATAATGTCGACGCTCGAACAAAGATCGGCAGACATTGTTAGACTGTAGTATCAAGGAGGAACCCTCGAGATCAATCTCACGGGTGCGTTATTACCAACAGCCCTGCGAAATTCGGTACATCAGTCGGAATTTATTCTTCATACGGTGTCTCCATCAACACCTGGACTATCAAATCTTTGGATGGATCAGGTCATCACCAACATCTCGTTCTCGATGGACATAATATCTAAAAAATAAATATCACTAAAATATTGTGATGTTTTCTCTTTTGCCTTATGGGGTCCAAAGTAAAGTCGAAATGTGCACACTTGAATTCCCATCTGTAAGACCCTTGCTAGCTAGTCTAAGTTGCTCCGTTGTTATATCCAATCGTGGTGTTTTATTTATTTATTGGAGGTACATATCTTGTCAGTCACACCAATTTCTTTTTTAAAAAACATTATTTCAAGTTGTTGTTCAAAAACACTTCCGAGACATCTGATTCGAGTTTTTTTGTGACCCCTGGAATATTATTTTATTTCACGTGTTGAACGATACCACTTAAAGAACAGTTACACGCAAATGCAGCAGCCATATGTTGGGCCATACATTACTCTGAAATGCCCCTGTGTGTCGGTAGATTATACCACGAGAAATGTGACAAGCTAATTGAGGGTATATTTTGATCGAATTTCTTTTTCTGTTTGGGATTTGGGGAAATCAGCTCAGTACTGCTAGCTTCATGAAAATATCAATCGGGTACGACAGCGACGAGCACGTTTGGCATGGAACCTACCTGTACCTCTGTTCGGGTTCGATCGATCCTTTGGATTATTCGACCGCACAGAGGCGGATCGAGCCGCGTTCCCATGAACGTCGACGTGCGGCGCCCGCGCGGGTCGACACGGCGGCCGCGGGCCTTGCCGGGTGCGTGGATGCGGGTAATAATAACCAGCACGCGACGGCGCGCGCGGCATTGATCGTGTTTTGCGTGCATGCAGCGGCACTTTGGGGCGCCACGCCGCACGCTGCTCCAACCTGCCGAAGGGCACGGCCCGGCGGAGAGACCGGCCGGCGCGCTCGTGCGAAACTCGATCGATCGCGGTCAGACGGGCACCGTCGTATGGATCGGCAACCGACCACGGGACAGGGACCATGCGTTGCGTCTTGCATTGCGTGGGTGCCAGGAAACTGGAAGTCGTTGCCCCCGTTGGCGCGTGTGTCCGCGGCGCCGCCCACGTATCTACGCGCCGCGTCGTCGTTGCGGTGACCGCGCCGTTGATGCGGCGCCATCGATGTACGGCGGCACGGCGCCCTGTGTGTTGTCGATTCGTTGAGAAGGGGAAGGGGGACGTGTCGATGGGCGGAGCGAGATAGGAGACTGACCGTGTGGGAGTGAAAAAATTGACCGCTCCCTCCAGTCATGTGTGGAGATTATTGTTGGCGACTAACTTCTGTCTTATTAGGTCCTGTTCGTTTCCTGTCCTCTAAAATTTAGCACTGTCACATCAAAGAGAATCTTACTATTTATGAATATTTTTATCAATTTAATGACAAAACCCTATTGACAGATTGGTGCTAATTTTCGAGATGAATCTAATGAGCTTAATTAATTTATGTTTTGCTAAAGTGATGCTACAGTAACCGTCTTCTAATCATGACTTAATTAACCTCATTAGATTCGTCTCGTAAATTAGTCTAGGAGCCTGTAATTTATTTTATAATTAAACTTTATTTAGTACTCTTAAATTGTAAGATTCTTCTTGATGTGACAACTATAAAATTTAGACCTCAGAAACTGAACACACCCTTAGTCCATTTCGGCTAATATAGAAAAAGCAGAATAAAAAGAATTTTCACATTTTCCTTTAAAGGTTTGCTGTAAACATGCAACAAGACAATGCAAAGTCTTCTATATAGTTGAGCTCAACGAATACAGTGGAATGTATTGTTGAAAGTGTAAAGTGTATAGATGATCCCACAAATTTATCAGCTACCTCATGTTATAGTTACGTACTCTTAAAACAGAAACTGTCTAGTGTTTCACCTATTGTCATACGAGTGTTAAAAGTTCACTTAATTTAAGTTTAGAGATCAATCGTGCACTTTATTTTTGTAGACTAGTTAGATAACTAGAGACATAGAATAACTAAAAGGAATGCACATACGTCTTTCCTTCTCCACGAACCTCTGCACGTAAGGGGCTTGAGCCCCCTCCCTCCCCCGATAGATCCATCCTCATGTATGTCGACAATTACACTCTTAGCTCAGCAATTAACGCACATGGATCGATTAAACACACGATACAATGGATAGGAAAGGGGATGCTTCCTTTTTGCGATGGATAAAAGGGGTATTAACATTATCACACTCCCTAGCAAACACACCATCTATCCTTGATATGACCAGTCAAGAATTTAGAAGAAGAACCCCATATATCCAGTCAACAC
Organism: Chloris gayana; assembly: GCA_031894775.1. Classification (NCBI taxonomy): domain Eukaryota; kingdom Viridiplantae; phylum Streptophyta; class Magnoliopsida; order Poales; family Poaceae; genus Chloris; species Chloris gayana. The sequence continues at coordinate 257,095 of JAUNZO010004789.1, read as the reverse complement.
TCAACTTAATTTGATAGTCTATGGATATCATAATATAGCTTACCGACCAACCTTTCGCGCAGGAAAAGAAATAGAAAGCCGATCAGCTAGCTCGATCCGCATGCTCAGCCGACAGCGACTTGTACATGCAATCGGCATCCTACAAACGACGACGTCATCGCCCCGTCCGTACGGTCCAAGCTCCGGCCAAAACGAGCCGATTTCTCGCGAATTTAAAACCAACGGATTAGAGCGGCAAGAGAGCGACTCCTGCTATTTGTATCCCGTAAAGAACTTATTTTAATATATGTGCAGCAGTGCAAAAAGGTGAGCGTGCTAAGTTTGAAAGTACTGCATGGTTTGGGCTAGCTTTCCAGGAGGGCAGTCCTTATCTTGCAGACGTGGCTTTGTTTACGTACCACAGCATAAATTATTACATGGGATTAAGGTTTGGTTTGGTATGAGGGTGCAATCGATCATGTAGCTGTTAATTAGGTTCGAGCGCTTCAAGTATATTTCGATGTTTGACCGGTTGCTGTATTGACATCTCTGAGCTGAACTTACAAAATGTTTCCTCTGAAATCAATGCGCTACACCCTAACCTAAAATCTACTTTAGAGAATGCTTGAATTTGATTTGAGATCGAGGTGTAACTACAAAATACAGACGGACAAATGCAATTGCCACACCACGGAATTCGTAGCCTTAATTACATTGTAATACTCCTCTATTCTTTTATTGTTGACGTTATGACAAGGAAGCTAGTTCATTTTTGAACTAGAATGCATGTCCTAACGTCAACAAAAGAAAAATGGAGGAAGTACAGTTTTCGACACGTTGTTTCCATACAGTGTAGCTATGGAGCGCTTTGCAAATACGGCAGCCGAGATAACAATTGAGTAAACTAAGTTAGCCTAACCAATTTCATAAGCTGATGGCCAAACTATGCAATAATTGGTACGCGTGACGATGACTAGTGGGAATGACCATCACACGCTTAAGGGGAATTAAGTAGCATTTCTCCGAGGAAAGAGTAGCAAAAGTGGCTTGTTAATTAGCTAGAATGTTTGAGTGCGTATGCAGTGATGCCATCGACCGAATAAGAGAATTCGAGACCTGAGCGTCATCTGTAGAAGGTTTGAGATGATCTTAGGTCCCAAGGATTTCTATAAAAACACTATCTTTTGGGAATGGATTACAACTTTATGCCATCGCAAATTTGAATATTTATCAGGCACAATATTTTTACCTTCTATTATGTAGATCGAGAAACGTTTATTAAAGAGCCGAAATGCTGCTCTTTTTATATCTCAGAACTGAAATTCTTTGCTACCACGCTTAAATGGAATTCTGGCTCTGACCAAACAGTCCCTATCTATTTAATTTTGTACCTGAAAAGATATTGTCGAATCCATGTCCTCAAATATTTTTTTATCTGTTACAAAAAGAAACCATTGGTCACCGACCAGAAACCGGTACTTATCACCTAACAAGAATCTACTATTAATGAATGGCGAGCGTGGCTGGAGAGTCCATGCTCCATAACCATGAGGTGCATATGCGCATGCAAGATTTTGATGCTTAATGACTCGTGAGAAAAGAAGACACGTAGATGCTTGATAGAAGCCCTTTATTTGCCATTGGGTTGTGTTTCATTTTCAGATCAAAAGCTAGAACCAGTACCAGCATCCCTGATAGGCTGATACCTTCCATATGAACATATAAAGGCAAGAGATACCTCGAGGATCCGGTCTCGTGGTACAGTAAAGCGGCAATTCGTAGCTTCCAAGTCTATCATTCCTGGTTCCTGGACATATCATATCAGTTCCCAGAGTTTTTGGCCAACGGGGCGGTTCGTTAGCTTACCAAACTACCAAAGAGAAGTGCGATTATTAGCTGAAGAAAAGGCCCCAGCACCAAACACTTCAGAGTACAGCAGCGCGCGGCTAGCCAAGAGTTCAAATCCAAAGACGAGTCCCAAAGACGAGTACAAGACGGCACAGATTTGCTTGGTACCGGAGATCTCGAGCTGTTTCTGTGGAGAGGACGTTGTAACGGGTGGCATGTCGCACTATCACACGTCTTAATAAACATTTCAGATCATGTTCTATCAATATTTCTTGTGCTAATTGCAGTCCTATATAATACTAGTATATCATATAATAGCAGCCGAGCAGTTCCACATGCATTCGACGAAACAGAAAGTGTTTGTTAAGCCTAATGGCAGGTCTTACTCCGGTCTGACCAAAGCTGGGAGGACCAAACAAAGGCCACAATAGTATGGAGAGTCCTGACCGAACCAGACAGGCAGCAGAGTAAGCAGATTAGAGTGTCCCCAAGTTGGTCAACAGCTGATCATCGCCATCCGCCAGGGCCAGGTATCTTGGCTACATGTACCGTTCCTGCACATGGGTTCGGCCGAACTAACCCTGGAATTCTGGAAACATGGATGGATCTTTGCAACCGAGTTGAGAAATATATATCTATCTATCGGTCATGTGTTCAGGTCGAGAACTATATATACTACTGTACAAGACAACCTTGAAGCAGATGCCACTGCCCATGGTGGATCTTTACGACCAGAATATCAGCCGTGCCATGACTCTGGTCGACATGAGCATTGGCCTTGAAGATACTTGTCGGAGACTCTGCGACTGACGCAGATCGATGTGCGCCATTTGATCCGCATGCGGGGAGACAGGCCGATGTGCCGTGGCCAGAGGCATTGGTTCTCTGTTCGTGTTTGAGGCGAGGCAGCTCCTCGGCTGCACATGGAGATGGAGCTCACTATATGCCCATCTCCTGCTAGGACGTGCAGAAACTGTGGAAGTATCACTTGGTTGTTAGCAGTTAACTGTCTGGTGCTCACTCACGTGGCGCTGCCGGGGAAGCGAGAACAGGGTATCTGGTGCAGAGGAGGGAAAGGGAGGTCCTTGTTGCTCGGGGAGTCGGAGTCGTGGCACAACAACGACAACAGCAAATGGTGCGTTTATTCTGCGTGCTGCTGCTGCCATCCTAGAGAAGGTCGATAGTAGAGTCTGTTATATTACTATGCACTAACCGCTGATATTTATGGTTCAACAGAGTTAGCTATCCAGGGCAGGATAGGGATTACTCTCCCTCCAGATTATTTTCGTTCATGTCCATGAGAACATGATTGTTAGCATAGAAGTGTGAACTCTGCCTTGCCTAACAGGTGAAATGAAGAAAATGTACACGAGTAGCCGATCAGGCAAACTAACTAGTGTCAGCATATTCAGCCAGATAGTTCAGAATTACAATGGGAATACAAATTCTATTTGGAGTGCATCTATCTGAATCGAATACTAGTCAGTTATCTGCCAAAGAGCTATACTTGGTGGATTTTATTCGACGATCGAGATCAAACAATCTACAGAGACATACTTCATCCGTATCTTTCAAAATATTATTATCCAAATTAAAACTAGTTTGAACACTTATAAAAAACTTAAAAGCGCTATCAAGGAAGACAACAAAATGCGATGGCCACTGCGATTGAAAATAAAGAAAAAGTACACTAGGAATCAGTGACCATTTTGGGCTTCGATCCGGCCTCAAGCCACTTCGAGGTGCGATCGGCCCAAAACCCGGCTCGGACACGCACTAGACCTCACTCCCTCAGAGAGAGCCCCAATTGCCACACCCACCACGGCGCTTCGCCCTCGAGGGAGGCCGCTCCGTCGCCGACGAAGGACGGCAGCCGCTGGCCACCTTCCACCGAGGAACGCGGAGCGGGTTGCAGCGTCTCGGTCCCGTGCGGGTGCGGCCAGGGAAGGTGGCCAGAACAGGGCACGAGCCATCCAATCCTCCTCGTCCAGGTGACGGTTGAGTTCTCCTCCCCAATCCTCCAATCCTCTTTCCCTTTGTAGTCGACATTTAGGTTGGATGTAGCGGGGATGGGTCGATCCCTGTGCTGGGGCAGGATCCTAACCAGTCCGCCTCTGGTTGTGCCCATCGGAGATCGGATCCTTTGATCTCGTACGTGTGTCCTAACGTTTGCCTTGTTACTGCAGGCATCTAGAGCGTCATGGGTTGGCTCACAAAGTTTTTCAGAGGTTCAACCCACAATATCTCGGAAGGGCAGTATAACAGCAGGCCTGCGGAGCAGACAGAATGGAATGAACCCTCTAGTTCTCCCGTTGTAACTGTAAGAACCGGCGATATGGCTCAGGCGTTTACCGCTTTTATTGTTTTTGAACAATATCATTTCTTGGAGATCCTCGATACATCTACCTCTAGCCTCTGGAATCGAATTGAACTAGGATAGGCAGAGGAGATGTATTTAGTATGAGGTCCAAGCAGGTTGACATTGTTCCCTTCCCACCCTCGACAAGGAAGCTCTGGTTGTATACATTGCATACTCCTGTATTCTGTTTTTCTAGTCGACGAACTCATTAGTGCAAAATTGCACTCATCAACTTGTCCTAACGACAAGAATTCCAGACCATAGGGAGTATCATTTTGTACCTAAGTTACCTTTCTTACTCCCTCTTTTATAGAGAGGACAATGTGTCTGTGCAATCAATTTTTCTTCATCTGGCTGCCGCTCTAGGGAAATTTGTTGATATTAATAATATGTAAGAAACAGTCTTCGTATCCTTAGAAATGCTCACGGGCTTAGTGAAAGTATACTTCAACTAATACGTCAACCAATTTATACCAACAATAAGCTACCGGTACAGTTTCAATTTATGTTAATTGTTTCGAAAGATATTGAGCTTATACACAGATTAGTAGTCTTTTCTCATAGCTATAAATGGAAAGAAAATCAATTCTTTTAATCCTGTCGCTGATTAATATTCACATGCAATGTAGGACATCCATTCAGAGTTTAACAATGAAGATATTGATCGCGCTATAGCACTCTCTATATTGGAGGAGGAACAAAGAAAGACAAAGGCAATGGGTTAGTATACTCCTCACATGTCTTTTGTCCAAAAGAAGGCTAAAAATCTTCCATTGGCTTCCTTTTTTAGTATCATTAACTTACTCGATGACATTTTTCAATGTTCTTCATGTTAAAAAAGTGCATATCACTTAAATTTACTATACTATGACATTTATTAAGGTGCTTTACGTTTTAGAAACTCTGTGCATGCACGCTTCTTTTTGGGGTTGGAGGCATTTATTATTTTCGGTCTTATATGATGCTAAACCAGAAGGGCGGGCCTGGCGCAGTGGTGGAGTCTCTCCACTTGTGTCCTGGAGGTCCTGCGTTCGAATCAGCCTCCTTGCGGAATAAGCAAGGGGAAGGCTGCCACTGGGTACACCCTTTATATGATGCTAATCGATAAACCTGCTTTCCTTCCTCTTATGATGCTGATCAGAACACAAAAATATTCATTGATATGGACACAGAAATTACCATGTGGATGCTTCTTTGAACTTCTCAGCAGCAATTTGTATGTACTTTGAAGCTAGGTTGGAAAAAGTTTTCTCAAAGTTCTATGATTTGTGATGTAGCAATCAACTTCCTCAATGCTTGTCTTGGTAACTAGGTTGGAACCGGGACATAATACTAAAATTGCCTGAAGTGAATATTACATACAAACGACAGCTTTCTTTAAACTACCGTAGGTCAACATACAACTTTACTCCCCTCTGTATCTCTGACACTATTTCTAACATTTCCTAAAAAACTATGCAGTAATGTGTGAAACTCCCTGATTTGATTTGTTTTTCCTTCTAGAAAAGGATATGCATTTGGAGGAGGATGAGCAACTTGCAAGAGCTATCCAGGAAAGTTTGAATGTTGAATCACCCCCTCGCAAAAATGGCAGTGCTAGTGGTGGTAACACATATCAGCCACCTCGCCAAAAAGGCAGTGCTAGTGGTGGTAACACATATCAGCCACCTCGCCAAAAAGGCAGTGCCAATGACAGCAATGCATATCAACCACCTCGTGAAAATGGCCCCTCCAATGGTGGCAATACATATCAACCATTACCATTTATGTTCTCATCTGGATTCAGGTTTATTTCCATTTTTGTTACTATACTATGCAGAGTTTTGTACTGGTATGCTGATCTGAGTTTATGGTTATGAAGTTGAAAGTAAGTGTATAACACATCTTGTGATGTTCGCTCTGGTGCACTATTACGTTGACTTAGGTAACTCATTCCCTAGATACTATATTCTGTTTAATAGCTTGGTATATAAACCGCAATGAAAGTGATTTACTAAATCCAAATCTGTACAGCCATACTAGCAGATATTCATGGGTACAGTATTTTTTATTTATTTATCTACTAGCCTACCTAGGAGCACCAAGGTAGTTTGTATTTAAGAGGAAAATATGCATCAGTCAATCATTTGGTCATCTAATCTGGATGATAGGGGTTTGCACCCATATCTTACATCCTCTGAGCTAGACTCAGATTCTTATCCACAATTTCTAGTCGTTTACATCCAGGAATAAGAAGTAATAAAAACCTCACCACAGGTATAAGTCTCTGATCCCAGGTATAAGTCTGTTTGGTTCTGCCCTAACCTAACTCAACCTTTTATAGAATTATCACTAAGAGATCATGAGATTACCAAAATAAAGTTGATACTAGTAGGTTTATCACGAAGAATACTGTCATAATGTCTATTTTTCTAGTTGAAATAATATATTTATAATAGACATTATTGGTCAAAGTCTTGAATTGGAAACTGTATCGATGTTTTTCGGAGAGGGAGTATTTACAGAAAATATCGCATACAACTGCATAGTTCTGATCTTCATTTGCAAAAAATTTGCTGCTATGCAAAATTCAATTTCTTGATCTTTTCTTCGAGTTCTTTGGGGACTGCTGCAAATTGTGATGAACGTTATAGCTGATGAGATGTCGTAAAGTGAAACATGATCTGTTTAAATGATTGAGGCTTGTGATTATTATAGGATAGGATACCTGTTATGTAAGGGTTGAAGCACGTCAATTGTCAAGTTCATTTGTAATTCTTTAAAGCACAAGCCATAATCATATATGATTTAATTCTTGGTGTATTATGTACCTTGTGTGGAACGGTTGAAGCATGTTAGTTGTCAAGTCCTAAAATTTTTGTAATTCCTCTAAAGCACAAGCCGATAAGAAAATGTGTATGATCTGCTACTTATGTTGTAATATGATGTAATTCTCTTGGGCACTAGTTCGATAGGCATGATATACCATTCTGAGCCTTTTCTTATGTTAACTATTTTCTAATGTGAAATATATCTTGTTTCTTCAGGACATGTGCAGGATGTCACAGGGAGATTGGCCATGGGCGTTTTCTCAGTTGCATGGGAGCTGTCTGGCATCCAGAATGTTTTTGTTGCCATGCCTGTAGTCAACCAATATACGACTATGAGGTACCTTCTGTCTTAACTTATTAGGGAGAATTTCTACAAAAGTATATGACCCCGCGATACGATGGTGCAGTTCTCCATGTCTGGAAATCATCCATACCATAAAAATTGCTACAAGGAGCGTTTTCACCCAAAATGCGATGTCTGCAAACAATTTGTAAGAACCGACTTATTACTCTGATATTATTTATTTCCACTTGAGTATTCCTTCTCTTCTACTTCCATATATCGAGCCTCTTAAGAAGCATGGAATAGGCATAAAATCTTCTTCCTAAATCCTGAAGACAAGTTTTGCCTCCATTCTACATGATTTTCATGTTTAATCTTGTTCATACCGGATTATGTGCATTTATTATCATGTTTATTTCGGAGTAGGTAAGCCTGAAAACTTCTTGTTAATTGCCCAATCTAGTTAGCTGTTTCGTTACATTTTCAGTAGTTGATTTGTGTTGACATGACAGACTTCTATTTGGCTTTTATATGTGCCGTCTTACAGTTCTTTCTTATTCAGATTCCTACAAATATGAATGGCCTTATTGAGTATAGGGCACATCCTTTCTGGTTACAAAAATACTGTCCTTCACATGAGATGGATGGTACTCCAAGATGCTGTAGTTGTGAAAGAATGGAGGTACATTCATGTTCTGCTTTATTTTTTTATCTTAAGTTGTGGTCACACTTCTTTGTTAGATAAGATGCTGCACGCAAAATTTGGATCAGTTCATTCCAAAATGGTTCATTTACTTATCAGCCAAGGGAATCAAGATATGTATTGCTGGATGATGGACGGAAGCTCTGCCTGGAGTGTATTGATTCTGCAGTGATGGATACAAGCGAGTGTCAGCCTCTATATCTTGAAATTCAGGAATTTTATGAAGGTCTGAATATGAAAGTGGAGCAGCAGGTTCCTCTGCTTCTGGTAGAGAGACAGGCTTTAAATGAAGCCATGGAAGGAGAGAAGGCTGTATGTTTACCACGCTCAACCCATAATCTCCTTCTCATTTTCTTTTCAGTATAGTGTTTAGCTCTAACTATTTTTGTTTTCTGTGGAAACCAGGGCCACCACCATCTTCCAGAAACAAGAGGATTGTGCTTATCAGAAGAACAGACTGTTAGCACGGTGAGAGCTGTTTGAAACACCATGTGAAATATTGTATCCTCATTTAAATCCATGCTCTACTCCAAAATTTATTGTTTTTTCTTGGGCTGACTAAGATACGTGCTTTTCAGATATTGAGGAGACCAAGAATGGCTGGAAACAAAATTATGGACATGATAACAGAGCCATATAGGCTGACACGTCGATGCGAAGTGACTGCAATTCTCATCCTTTATGGTCTCCCAAGGTGAAACATCAACCATATATTTTGTAATATCATATGAATAATTCAGAAAATCAGTTTGGTTTCAATTGCTTAAGAATGTTGTTCCTTCAATGCTTGTGACAAAAATGACGGTATGAGGCTGTAGAAGCAAAGATATCTCGACTAGGAACTGATTGTAGAATTAATGATCAAAATAGCTCTTTTGTTTATCATTAATTTGTCTTCTCCAATGAATTTTGTTCTTGCAGGTTGTTGACAGGTTCGATTTTGGCTCATGAGATGATGCATGCATGGTTGCGACTGAAAGGTGACATTTTGTTCTTATGTGTTCTTTTACCTTGGTAGAACGGAGGAGGCATCATGATATACATTTTATTTCAAGACAAAACCCATTACACTGTCTGACTGGAATTTTTTCTCAGCATATTGGGAAACTTATGGTGCTGCCGTGTAGATTGTAGTGCTTAGATATTAAAGATCATAAATAATTTAGAAATAACTGCACAGTCAATACTAATTTTCTATGAAGAAAAAGTTTTCGCATATACTTGCCACTACATTTGCATTTGTATCCTGTCAAATTGAAAGTGTCATAATCATTTCATGCTAATGAACATGTCACAGGATACCGCACACTCAGTCCTGGATGTAGAAGAGGGCATATGCCAAGTTCTTGCTCACCTGTGGATTGAGTCAGAGATAATGGCAGGATCAGGAAGCAATGTTGCATCGACATCCTCAGCTTCTTCTACATCCACATCATCGAAAAAGTGGGGACGTTCTCAGTTTGAGCGGAAGCTTGGGGATTTTTTCAAGCATCAGATCGAGTCTGATACCTCTATGGCCTACGGAGATGGTTTCAGAGCTGGAAACCGAGCTGTCCTTCAATATGGCCTCAAGCGCACCCTTGAACATATCCGGCTAACAGGGACCTTCCCATTTTGAAGTGGCATGGATTCACATTTTGGCGAAGCTTATATTATACATATGGTTAACAGTTCATTTATGGGTAAAGAAAGCAATTTGAAATGCACAACTGTACAAACATTCTTTTCTGGTATATATTGGAAGGGCTAACTACAGTATTGAATGAGTTGAGATGGCTAGCCTGACCAATCATTTGTACTTTGACCAAACTGTGGAAAGATATAGCAGTAATACTTTTGTGCCATGAATCTTCTCGATAATAAAAAAAATATAAACACTTCTTTTGCGGTGAAAGTATATTATTCCTTTTGTGTATGGGCGAATGTACGCAGTTACATCAAAGAAAAGAAAAGCTCTTTGAACGTCAAGCTGAGATATGTATACTGTATGTTCTAGTGCTGTTCTAAATGTCTGAATAAGCACGGACCAGACAAATCAGAAATGCGTAGGGTTCTCGGTAGGTTTTTGAGTGGCGTCCTCTACATTAATCCTGAATCTACTCTGCATTTTCGTTTCTGCTGGTTGCCTTGGAACAACAAAAATGATTAATACTTCCTCTGTTCTTAAATTATTAGCATTAGGACAACAAATCTAGTCCTTTCTAGAGCTATAAATTCTTATGTAACAACAAAAACTATAAAATTGGAGTATCCAAAATTTGAACGAGCTAAGAAAACTTGTGTCGGGGATGATCCCAGGTTAGAACTGGATGCAAAATAGCACAACCAATTTTGAGAGCTGATTTCAGAGTTCAGCTCTCACAATTGCCACTTCTTACAATATTAGTTCTGAACGGCAGAATCGGTACACTAGTTCAATAAGCTTAACATATGATATGCTACGTAGTACCCAATTGTTGAAATGACACAAATGTGTATGGCCAGGCGCATAATGAGTCACAGAATCACTATACAAGGCTACAGTGGGATGGTTACACAAGTACGACTGTCTATTGAGAATACTGAATCAGAAGATAGCAGTCCTTTGGGGTTTGGACATGGCCACATAAGTATTTACGACCAGAATATCAGTCATGTTCGCTTTGCGGAAAACATGTATCAAAAGCGTGGAAGATGTCAATTCGAACCAACCTCCACGTTTGACGGATCAGCATGAGACGTGCCGTCGTGCCCTTCAGGCCATGCATGGATACACACCAGTAAGCTGCAAAGATGCATTGGTGCTCGCCCAAATATCATCTGCAGACCACAGCGGCTCGGTGTTCCATTGCATGATGTGCCAAGAAAGTGAGGACAGAGTACCTCTGCCCCAGAGGGAAATCCATGTTATACTTCAAAATCCAAGTCAACAAACGAAATAACCACTATAGATGAATAAGCCAAGATAACAAGTAAAGAAGTGGTAATGATGAGATGTATACTGGAGGATCGTGATTCAAGACTGGAAAAACTCGAGATTCTAGAACAAGTAATGACAACCCACATGTTTCTGGGGGAGTCTATTATCGTTCAGTGAGTGATTTTAAACAATGCAGTATCAGTATCTTTTATGCTACAAGTAAATGGCAAGAAATGTGCAGAGATCACCACAAGATGTTAAATCTCAGCATCTCTCCATAAAAAAAGATCTTCATGTAGGCATGGCAACATACAAAAGAAATGTTGACACCAGGAGATTGTACAATGGGATTTTTAGACACAGCATCGATGGTAATATGAAACTTCCTACCTTGCCGGTCATACGGCTCATGTGCATGTGCAGGTCTATCTAGCAAAGCTTAGTCAGAATGTACTGTAAATGACACTACACATTCATGGACAGGTTTGCCAGTCATACAGCTGACCTACAGGCCTATCTCGCAAAGCTTACTCAGAATGTACACCCCACATTCATGGACAGGTTTCATAACCTGATCTTTCTTGGAACACAATGCAAATGAGCATGCTTCCATATACTTTTTATGATCTAAAACCTACTACCATGAGTGTATTAATTATCTCCTAGAGATGTTACAAGGTACTACCAGCGATCCATTTGTCAACATCAACCATATATCGTCGCCTTCTCATAGAGTCCAAGTGTTTTGTTCTTGGTTGGACAACTAAGTTTCTTTAGTTTCTTAGTTGTTGTTTTTTGTGTAAAGTTTCTTAGTTGGTTGAGCTCAATTGGGCAGTTTCTTATGGCGAATCAGTATTCTCTAGCAGTTTCTTATGGCGAATCAGTATTCTCTAGCAGTTTCTTAATTTTTCATGATGTAGTGTCTTGGTCAAAGATCCCTCCAGTAATTGTACTATTTGTCGAAGATTTCACATGAATTGTCTACAGTGCAACGATAACCAAGCCACTGTCCGTTTCATGAACTTATACCCTTGTGTAGAAGCATGGTGAACGTGAGAAATGAATATTAAAGCAAAGAAAATCGAACCATACATATTCAAAAAGAAACAAACAGAAATTACCTCTGAGGTTCTCTAAACCTGCCTGTAACTGTCCAAAATGATAAGTACTTGACTAGGTCCAACTTAAATGGTACCTCTAGTATATTGGTATTTCTTGGATAACGGGATCTAGCATACTGGACTAGTACTTTCATAAATTGGGTTTTTGGCTTAATCATCCTGGCAAGATTGCGAATAGTGTATAGAAATTAGAGGCTAACCTGACAGGCTAAAGTGCTTGACGAATCAAAGGCCACTCCTAGTTAGTCACCCCCACCCACCACCATTCATGAACGAGATAGCCAAAGTGAGTTTTGGCTATAAGGGTAATATGGGTTAGTTTTTGCTAACGTGTTATATTTTTTTACCGTAACGATATAATAGTTTATATGTTCGCAGATAAGGAATAATTGTTAATACGTCAGCAGCATACTACTATTCTTGAAAATTCTTAGCAGCAAGTAAATAACAGAGAGGGCTGTTTTATCATTCATTTTTTTAAAAAAATGAAATAACACGAAGTACTCAACAGTTCTGTCGACTAATACCAGATATTTTGCTGCCTAGACTAGATTATGAATAGGCACAATAGCATAAAAATGGAAATTCCTGTCAACAGTAAAGCAATCAATATATATCAACATAAATTCAGCATTCATTTTCTCTCTGTGGACCGTTGAACATAAGATAAAAGTACATAATGCAACAATTACTTTGCCAGAAGGGAATGTAGCAGTAGGCGTTCTACATGAAGTTTTTTCGCTCACACCAGGGATTGAATAAATTCTTTTTTGGAAATATATGATTTTTCTTGCATATCATCAACAACCATCTCACAAAAACATATGCAATCCATATTTGTAACTTCTCGTAAATCAGAAATGAACCTACAGGATGCCCTCCATGTGGTAAGTGTGTGTGGGGTTTAGGGTTACAAAGTCTTCAAGATGCCCTCCATGTGTTAAGTGTGTGTAGTGTACTTTATAAGGATGTGAGAACAGCACTATAGAACATTCAAGGGTAGGTCACGAAATCAGTCCTGCTAAAGAGTTCACTGAAAACAAATCTAGAATACAAAGTGATTTGATCTTAAGTGATTTGTAATGTGATGCCTCCATAAGATTGGCTACTGGAGGGTGGATGTCACCCAACAAGGGTTTGATTATCATCTTTTACAATAGGTGGATCGTGGATGCCAAGTATTTTAATTGATTTGTGATGAATACAGAACAATTCTTATCAGAGTTATGAAGGATAAATATGTGAATGTGTGGCTAGAAAATCATTATGACAAAGTTCTTACTAGAACATATATTACTGAAGGGAACTAAGAGATAACCCTGTTATATGATTGACATGGATCCATCCAGATTCTAAACATATTATGAATATGTCAGGTGAAACCACTATGATACAACAAGAACGGTTGCATCCAACATTACCGACTAATAGATAATTGAGTAAACCGAAGAACAGGGTGCACTTTCTAATAGGTTTTCTACCTGTCATGGAAGTTAGGCGCATAGGTTTTTCAGTGTCCCCTTTTTTCGTCATTAAATCCAATAGCGGAGAGGACCAGAACCATGTGTCATCTTGAAAATTTGTTGTGATGCCACTCCTGTTTCATTAGCAGCATGTATTCAACTTCTCTTCGCTAACCAATAAAATCTCATCATCACCGTCCTCATCCTCTGTGCTCTCATCATCACTGTCCTCATCCTCTGAAACAACACCAGCTTCCAAATCCCCATCACCCATCTCGTCCTCGTCCTCTTCATCATCATATTCTTCGTCCTTTTTATCATCATACCCCTCTAAACCAAAGATCATTTGTTCATCACGACTAACCTTACGATCCTTACCCTTGCCCTTTCCAACCTCCTCCTTACCCATGTGCATCAAATGCAGGAACTGGTACCTTATCCCCATCATCGGGTGCTTGTCCACCAGCATGTGCCTCCGATAGGCCTCCCTGAGCACCACCGTCTGTGTCCTCAGCTTGTGCGACATGTAGAAAATCCCAGGATGCCGAGCAATCAGCTTCCTAAACCCAGGCGGCAGCCGCAGCACCTCACCGAGCTTCACCAGTACCTCCTTCTCCATCTTCTTCCCCACGGTGAGGCTCAGTGCCTCGTGCAGCACCGCCACCGTCCTCTTCTCTGTGATGTCGCTCTTGGGTGCCAGGTGGGATCCGTCCTCGTAGGGCGAGATGTACGGCAACCTCTGCCAGTCGTCTAGCCACTTGCGCACCTTCTTGTCGAGTTGGAACCCTCGGGGGAACGAGAGCGGGAAGGCGACCGCGTCGCCGACCTTGTACCCTCCGGTCCTCTGCGCGTAGGACTGCAACGCCGACACGGCGAGGTCCTTCCGGTAGCAGACGAGCTCGAGGAGGCTGCCGTCGGGCGAGAGCGCGAAGTAGTCCGGGTAGTGCGGGAGCAGCGACCGCGTGAAGTCCGGCGCGAGGCCGAGGTCGAGCCGGAGCCGCGCGACGAGGCGCAGCGGCAGCGCGCGGGACGGCGCGAGCATGAGGAGCCTGAGCAGGCGGTCGGCGGCGTCGGGGCGGGTGGAGTCGAGGGTGTGCGCCTCGGCGGCGTGCAGCGCGGAGAGGCGGTGCGTCGGGGAGACCTCGATCGGGTGCGGCGAGAGCGCGAAGGCCGAGGGGTAGAGGCGCAGGAAGCGGAGCGGGCGGTACGGGAACGGGATGGTGGAGGGCAGCGAGTGCAGCGGCACGGCGTGCGGCGGCGGGGTGGAGACGAGGAGCGCGTCCTTGGTGAGGAGGAAGGGGACGAGGTGGCCCTCCCGCTCGACGACGTGGTCGAGGGCCCGGTCCCGCGCCCAGGGCACGCGCGCCTCCAGGAAGCCCCGCGCCGGCAGCAGCAGCGCCGCCGGCTGGCGCCGCGGCAGAAGAGGCATCTCCCCGGTGGGTTTTGGGAGGGGTTGGGAGGAGAAATGCGGCGGCGAGGAGGAAGGGAGGTGGGCGAGGAGGAGCGGCGAGATGCGCGGATCGGACGGTCGTGTCGTGCCGTTTTTAGGTGCGGTGGCCGTGGGCCGTGGGTTGGGCCCGCCCCGGAAGTTCCGGCCCAAACGTTCCTGATCACCCATTTCTTTGACAAAAAATTCTTTGACGATTTGGGAGAAGCTGCGAAGGCTCAGGTGACGAGAAATCAATCATATCCTGCGTTCGTCTCCTGGATCGAAATCAGGCAAGGAAGGTCCGGCGGTGAATGGAATGAACCCGTTGGAGGCTCCGGCGGAACATGTTGGGCGGCTATAAGAGGCAGTCCCACAGATTCGTAAGGTGCGCCCATCGATCTGAATGTTCATCGCAAAAAAAAAAAAAAAAGGATCGATCTGAATGTTCATCGCAAAAAAGAAAAAATGATGATGGTGTCTTGTAGCTAGGCTCGACGCCGAGGAGAAGGGCGCGATGTCGTACGACCGCGGCCCCCGCGCGGGTTTCCAGGTGGACTACGGCGGCGTGGGTTCTGGCGCCGGCGTGGGCGCTTCGCGTCGCCGTTTCGCGCAGCCCAACTCCCTCGCCCGCGGCATGCTCACGCAGGGCTCCGCGCAGCTGCGCACGCTGGGGCGTTCCCTCCGCGCTGGCGCCACCCTTGCCGCCGTGTTCCAGGAGGACCTGAAGAACAGCACGCGGCGCATCTTCGACCCGCAGGACCGCGTGCTGGTGCGCCTGAACCGCGCGTTCCTCATCTCGTGCATCATCTCCATCGCGGTGGACCCCATGTTCTTCTACGCGCCGGAGGTGGCGGACCGCGACGAGAACCTGTGCGTGGGCATCGACCGCGCGCTGGCGCTGTGGACGAGCGGCGTGCGCACGCTGGTGGACGCCTTCTTCGTGGCGCGCATCGCGCTGCAGTTCCGCACGGCGTACATCGCGCCGTCGTCGCGCGTGTTCGGCCGCGGCGAGCTGGTCATCGACACGGCGCAGATCGCGGCGCGGTACGTGCGCCGGTTCTTCGTGGCGGACCTGCTGTCCGTGCTGCCGGCGCCGCAGGTGGTGGTGTACCGGTTCGTGACGCGGTCGCGGGGCGCGTCGGTGATGCAGACCAAGGACGCGCTGCTGGGCATCGTGCTGGGGCAGTACGTGCCGCGCCTGGTGCGCATCTACCCGCTGTCCACGGAGCTCAAGCGAACCAGCGGCGTGTTCGCGGAGACGGCGTACGCAGGAGCGGCGTACTACCTGCTCTGGTACATGCTCGCGAGCCACGTAAGTTTCTTGTACTAGTAGTTGTTTTTGGCATCATCGTTACTACACTACACTAGAGGTAGTTTTGTCAAAATACCTGCTCTGGTTATAATAAGTAAGTAATTCAAGAAAGAAAATACCTGCTCCATCAGATCGTTGGCGCCTTCTGGTACCTCCTGTCCATCGAGCGGGTGACCGACTGCTGGAACATCTCGTGCGAGGAGTTCCCGGGCTGCAACCGCCTCTACATGTACTGCGGCAACGACAAGAAGCTGGGCTTCCTGGAGTGGCGCACCATCACGCGGCAGGTACGGAGGTGTATTAATTCTCTCGATCGGTCTGGATTCTCTTGCCGAGAGAAGAGAAGAGAAAGAAAGAAAGAAACAATAGTTAAACAAACAAATTGGCATGCAGGTGATCAACGAGACTTGCGTGCCCAACAAGCGCGACGGCACCTCCCCCTTCAACTACGGCATCTACTCCCCCGCCGTGACGTCGGACGTGATCAAGGCCGGGGACAACAAGCAGCTGTCCAAGCTGCTCTTCTGCCTGTGGTGGGGCCTGGCCAACCTGAGCACGCTCGGGCAGGGGCTCAAGACGACCATCTACGCGGGCGAGGCCATCTTCTCCATCGCGCTGGCCACCCTGGGGCTCATCCTCATGGCCATGCTCATCGGCAACATCCAGACGTACCTGCAGTCGCTCACCGTGCGCCTCGAGGAGATGCGCGTCAAGCGCCGCGACTCGGAGCAGTGGATGCACCACCGCGTGCTGCCGCAGGAGCTGCGCGACCGCGTGCGCCGCTACGACCAGTACAAGTGGCTCAACACGCACGGCGTGGACGAGGAGCAGCTCGTGCAGAACCTGCCAAAGGACCTGCGCAGGGACATCAAGCGCCACCTGTGCCTGGGCCTGGTGCGCCGGGTCCCGCTCTTCGACAACATGGACGAGCGCCTGCTCGACGCCATCTGCGAGCGCCTCAAGCCCTCGCTCTGCACCGAGCACATCTACATCATCCGGGAAGGGGACCCCGTCGACCAGATGCTCTTCATCATCCGGGGGTGCCTCGAGAGCGTCACCACCGACGGCGGCCGCACCGGCTTCTACAACAGGAGCCTGCTCGAGGAGGGGATTTCTGCGGGGAGGAGCTGCTCACCTGGGCGCTCGACCCCAAGGCCGGGGCCAGCCTGCCATCCTCCACGCGCACCGTCAGGGCCGTCACCGAGGTCGAGGCCTTCGCGCTGCACGCCGACGAGCTCAAGTTCGTCGCCAGCCAGTTCAGGCGCATGCACAGCAAGCAGGTGCAGCACACCTTCAGGTTCTACTCGCAGCAGTGGCGCACATGGGCCGCCACGTACATCCAGGCCGCCTGGAGGAGGCACCTCAAGCGCAGGGCCGCAGAGGCCAGGAAAAAGGACGACCTGGACGACGACGACAGCTCCAGCAGCCTCAAGACCACCATACTCGTCTCAAGGTTCGCCGCCAACGCGCTGCGTGGCGTAAGGCGGCAGACCTCAAGGCGTGCACCGCCCGAGCTCCTCATGCCCATGCCCAAGCCAAGAGAACCAGACTTCGCCGACGACGACTGACAACTGAATTTGTTTTAGCTTTGTTTCTCGTCAGAATTGTTTTACTCTGTCTGTTAGGTTACAATGTTGACATAATAGGAACCTGAAGGGGGCAACCGCCCCCACCCAACCCCCATGGTACTATACAATGCTCGGTATGTTCAGATCCAAAAGCAGACATCACAATGGCCATTGCTTTGTAATATGAGTCACTATTATTTGCATATGACAATGATGAAATCTTTGGCTACTATCCAATTTATCATCACAACAACTTTTACGGAAATTCTAATTTTTACTATCGATTTGAAGGTCAATTGGGTTTCTAACTCCGAATCTACATTTTTTTTGCAATTTTACCCTAAGTTTTTGCACTCAAGATACAATTTACCATAGGTTTCAATCTCGCGTGAGATGAAAACAAATAAAGGATTTAGAAAAAGAGAACATGAGAGATACTAAAATACCTAGATTTCCTTAGTTCTAGTCATGGAATCCGTGGTGTGCAAAAACAACATTTGTCAAAACGTACCCATGTTTGTCAAAAATTTTAAATTCTTACAAGTCTATCCAAATACTTTGAAAACATGTTGTACATGTGCCAATGTCAAAAGCTGTTGTAAAACTTAACCGATGACTACTGACATTATTTTACAGACAACAACATATACATGAAAGATTCAGTGCCAATTTCCTTTTCTGGAGCACACCACATGGACTTAACCAAATAATACATTAGTTCAATAAAAGAATTTAGTTTACAAAGCATTGCATCTTGGCAACGAATAATCATCAGGCACTGCTGTAACTGATCCTAGTCTACTCAAGTTTACATTACAATAATCAATTTGGGGTCTGCTGTTTGTCTACAATCATCAGACACTGCTGTAACTGTTATCCCGTGCTACTATCTGTCTACATGGAAATACTACAAGGCATTGCATCTTGCAATGAAGCTACGAATAATCAAATAATCGTAAAGACCACTATAGTACAATCAGTTCGGGCGCTGCTGTCTGTCTGCAATCACCAAGCGCCACAGCTGCTCTCCTATGCTGCCGAGAAGAGTGGGACAAAGCCAGGGAACTCTGCTTTTGCGGAAGCAGGGGACAATGCCACCTTCTCCGTGAACCACCGGTGCTTGAGTGCTTCCGTCGCCGTCAGTCTCTCGGCGGGCTCAAACCTCAGCAGTCCGGCAAGGACC
This sequence comes from Chloris gayana, assembly GCA_031894775.1. NCBI lineage: Eukaryota > Viridiplantae > Streptophyta > Magnoliopsida > Poales > Poaceae > Chloris > Chloris gayana. Next base: position 238,138 of record JAUNZO010004789.1, on the reverse strand, counting down.
TCGCGCCCGGCCGGTGACAGCTCTAGCAAGTCGTCGATAGCTTCCAATCCCACGGTGGCGATCCCATCCCGTAGTTCCTCAATCTGCTTGAGCACGTCTTCCGCCGTGTCCGACGTGAACAGGGGAGCGACGATGAGCATCTCGGCCATCACGCAGCCCAGCGCCCACATGTCCACGGCCGTGCCGTAGCACAGGTCGCCCTTGAGCTGCTCCGGCGAGCAGTACTGCAGCGTGCCCACCAGCCACTCCGGGTACGGCGTCCCGGGCGGGTTGATCGGCGTCGCGCACCCGAAATCACAGATCTTGACCGCGCCGCCCAACCCGCCGACGAGGATGTTATCCGGCTTGATGTCGCGGTGGATCATCCGCGCCGGGGCGCCGTGCATCTGCGCCGCCGCGCTGAGCAGCTGGCGCATGTAGGAGCGGACCACGGCCTCAGGGAGCGGCCGCGTGAGCCAGTCGCGGAGCGAGGGCCCCACGAACTCCGTGATCAGGAACAGGTCGCCCGTGGTCTCGTCGGAGGCGACGTCCCTGATCTGGACGATCGACGGGTGGCCGCGGCACGCGCCGAGGCATCCGCCCTCGCGGACCACCGCGGCGAGGCTGCCGGCGCTGCGGATCCGCTTCACGGCCACCGTCTCGCGCGTGCGGCGGTGCCGCGCCCGAGCCACCACGCCGAAGGTGCCCTCCCCGAGATGCTCGAGCATCTCGTAGTCGTCGATCTTGCTGAACTTGTAGCGCGGCCGCTTCGCCGGGGGACGGTCTTCCTCGGGCGCCGGACGCTTGCGGGAAGGCGCCGCCGCCGCCGCCATGAGCCGAGAAGGAGGATGCTTGGAGCGCAGGAGCGATTTGTTGGGAAGAGGGAGGGAGGGAGGGAGGTGTTAGGGCAAACTCGTGGCGGCAGCGCGGCCTGGACTGCCCAGATTTATGAGGTTTGATCGAAGGCGGCAAGGAACTATGGATTTCGAGTCGGATTCGAGCTAGCAGAGATCGAGCTGGCGCCGCGTGCCTTGCTTGCGGCTTACGGCTTCCGTCCCGCGCCGTCCAATGAAAAAAAAAGAGAAAACTTTTGTAGCGGTCTCGGAAATTTCTTTTCTCTTCCGGTGTTCCTTAATTTGAATTTCGTTTCCGACCGTTACCCGTACAATGGCTTGACTGAAACTTAAAATCTGAAAACTGGATTATTTTTGGGTTTAACTTCCCTAATTGAATCCAAATTCATTTTTGTTCTTCCTTTGGCTTTTCTTACGTGAGGGATGAAAGACTATTTTAACTATGACATCCAATTGACAGTTCAGTTTTTTTGTTAGAAACCATTTACTTAAATAATTTTTTTGTAACCAACAAAAAAGACATGTCCCATTTTTTTTAAAAAAATCTTATAACCTACATGGAGGACAATCTTATTCCAAAAAATTAAAACATTGAAAAAGTTAGTTTCATGCTAGGGCTAAAATCATCTTTCATTCTTGACTTGAAACCGCTAATTAAGAAACTAATGGAAGGGCCAAATAATGAATGAAAAAAAATGAATTTGGATTTAGTCAAAAGGTCTAATATGAAAAGACTAAGGAAGAAATCATGAATTTTAACAATGTCAAATAAGAAATTCTCTCATGATATTTTGTTACGTTAGCTGCAAAGCTAGTTTATGATGCAAGAGCACTTGTATTTGTGAATGCGCTAGTAATGCAGTGGTGCGATGTCCGCCTAGAATGGCGCCCGCTCAAGATCGATTCTTTGGAGTCGCATTAATATATGTCAACCTCTTTGCGTACTTTCCAAGTTTCGGTGGACCTTTTTCTTAATACAATGTCGGTAGGGACATCCTTCTTTACAGATTAAGATTTTTTTTCTTAGAGCACTTGAGTCCGAAGGGTAACAAAGTAGCCATGATAGAGCATAAACTTATAACTATGTAGCGATAAATTTAACTAGCACGCTGAGAAGATCCTTGCAAACAGTATTTGTATGATATTAATAACAATTATATCTTATCAGTGGAAAGAAGATCATGTCCTATGACTGCTTGCGGAACCAATTAGAATTTTGATTATCATAAACGGTACTCCACGAAGTTAGTGGGCTCCCTCCCAGACAACCATGACCCCACCCTCATCAGGGATGAACTATCCCCTGCCAAATCGCTCGCGGATGGCAGCCCTCTCAACGCGCTCAAACATCAACATCTCCATCACCCTTGCGGCCTTGCCTCGTCGCACCCGCTCCTGGCAAGTGCACTCGGATGCTGCTGGCGTCCACTTCTATATTCAGTTATTATGGCGGACAAGTATGTGGTACTCTCTCCATTCCTTTATATAAGCATTCTAGATAAAATGAGGGGTATATATGACATTTTCTCTCTTGACTATTTCTATCTCAGGATTCTTGAAATGCTTACATATGAGAACGGAGGGAGTAGTAAACAACAATTGGCCAAAAAAAACTTACTACCATTTTGCCGGTTCAATCTATGCCAGTTTGTATTAGAGAGTTCGATGTTGATCTATTAACTAAGTATAGTTCTCTAAGATTGGAGGAAAAAATTATAATTTTAGGGTACCCTGCCTGCCGTGTGGTGTCTTGCCTTACCCACTCGCCATTAAGCTAGATAACTTGGTACAGTGTTTTCACAATTGACTGTTGTCGCATTTTTTCAACATCTTTCCTCGCTTTCAATCAACTGAGAAACTCTCAATTGACGTAATTTGCACTAGAATTCATATTACTATTATTTATTTATTAAGGATTATGTAGATGTAGATAAAGAAAAGAATTATTAATGTATAGACTGTAGGGAAAATATTTTTTATAGGCCATCCAATTTTGTAGTGCTGCTGGATTGAAAGTTTGGGTCAATCAACTGAAATTTAACAAGTCCCTTGATTTAATAGATGTGTGGTTGTCATGTTTACATGAACACTGCTTTCGCAGGAACCAGCCAATTTCAAGGTCCAGATCATATATTTACTCATTTGAATGCAGCACAACAGACCTGCCTACCGGTGGGCACGATAAGCAAATAGCAAAACTCACCACAATCAACCGATTCAGAAAAAAGATGCAACAACTATGTACCACAAACTCCAGTCTCCACCCAAAACTTTGAACACAAAAATGTACATCAGCATCAGACTTGAAATTACAGCGAGGGGGATGCTGCTGCAACAAATAGGTTGAGAGGGCTATTATACACGACTAGACAGCGACCGACCAGACAGATCCCTATGGCAACTCAAAAAAGCTTTGCAACATGAGGAAAATTCTAGGCCCCACAAAAGGAAGGAAAGAATACCTAATACAATAACACTATTTTCTTTGCCATTCCAATAGGATGGAAAAAGACATCATACACCCACACACCCGCCTTTACCCACCAGCAGCTCACTATATACAACCGAAGTCTCCATGGATCTTCAGGTACCTGTGAAATTTGCTCTACTATCTGTGCTCTGAGAAATGGAAACGAGAGTGCCGTTTAGAATGAAGCTCCCTTCCAGCTATGGTCCACTTTGCTCTCTGTACATCACTTCTTATTTTATGGCCATGGACAAGCGTCTCTTCCGAACACAAAATGAAAATATCAATATCCTGCTGAGTTAGGCTTCAGATGGATCATACCCACCAAGTGTGTTTTGAACCTACTATATCCAGGCCACCCCTCGATCATTAGCTACTGCTTGGGGACGGCCCCTGGTCGGAGTTGGTGGTCTGTTAGCATTCAGCTCCTGAATTTCATTTGGTCACGGTGTTAAGGGGTGAACAGAAACAAGAAATATTTAAAGAGGGTTATATTTATAATAAATTACCTGCATCCATGTGTCCTCAATATGATCAGGAGATGTCTCTGGTGATGTAATTGCAGGGGGCAAAGGATGAATAAGCTTTGGTACAACCACAAGATCTCTACCCAAAACTAAGATTGCACCTGCATTATTTGCGGTACCTGCATGTGCATCAATGTTAAGAAAATATACAATTCATCCAAGATATAGAAAGCAAATCATCATAAAAACAAATTCTCACCGCAATAATTAGTTGCAGAGAAAAGAGTGATCAGGTGACCTTGAGCAAACCGCTCAAAGCCATCCATCACACACTCATGCGCTCGCACAATTAACTGAAGATCATTGTTGTTGCAAAACTCCATGACACGGTCAGGCTGTTGTAACAATAAAAGATTTAGAAAAATCGAATGGGCTCAAAGAACGAAAGAACTGTACAACATATGGATAGAAAAGACCAACCCCAAATGTAACAAGGCCAGGACCACGAGCATTGGGCCTCAGTCCTTCCACACTATCATTCTCTGTTGGGTCAGACCTATAAAAATCAGGCCACTGTTATGAAATAAATTTTTAAAAGATAGCAATCATGTAAGGTGAGCTGGAGTCACCAAAAGATTCTAAGTTTCTAACCATAGAAGATCCATAAGAACAACTGAGCCTGCTTCCATTGTAATTGGTCTTTGAAGATTCTCAATTTGCTCAACATGGTTAATGGACCGACCAATACCACCATGCATGCAAATGATTTTCTTCTCAATAAGCGCAGCCAAAGGAAGCCAATTAAATAGCCTATTCATCCGATGCCATGTCCAGATACCATCCCTCTCACCCTGTATTTTTCAGCAAAAAATATCAACTTGAGCATAAGATTATAGGTGATTTGTAAAGTGCACTATATAAATTAAGTTAGTTACCATTCGCTCTATACACTCTATTCGGAAACCAAATAAAGCATTGATATCCGCAGCTTCATGATTTCCACGAATCAAATGTACATTTTGAGGATATTCAACCTGAAATATACAGTAATTTGAACATTATACTTGAACTAGGTTACCCAACATAGCTAATCTCCAGTCTGAAGAATATTGCATAGTATGGTACCTTCAGTGCAAGAAGAAGAGTAATGGTTTCTAAACTATGTTGACCACGATCAACATAATCTCCCAAGAAGAGGTAATCAATGTAACTGCAAGTCAAGAAAACATTAACATAAGCTGAAGATCTGAAAAGAAGAAATACCACATGTACAGTCAAAGACTAAGGACAGGATAGTACAGAGGTAACATAAGAATTTCTGTTGTGGCATGCTGAATGGTAAACTCAGAATACAAGAAATAGATATGAATTTATAACCAAAGATGCACAGGTACACCATTTTCATTTTCTTTAAAAAAAAACACTTACGCGATGTCACCTGCTGTCGAAGGAGCACCATATTCATCAAACAACCTCATCAGATCTCCAAATTGTCCGTGTAAATCACCAAATATCTTAACTGGAGCTTTCAGCTGCAAAACGCTCGGTTCACTTGAAAATATTCTCTCGGCACTGTCACATAGATCTGCAATCTCATTGCAGTCCAAGAAGAACTGCCGTCGCACAGGGGGTTTCCAGCCACGAGGTTTCAACAGAGACGCAATTACCTAGATAAATATTGCGCAGACACATCAAAAGGTGATGACTAATTGAGGACTAGAGATGAAGCTAGGCAGTTTTCGCCTCACTCAGACCTAACAAGCATTATTTTACATCATTAGATGATTAGGAGTATCAGAGCAGCCAATCTTCCAAGTTTCTAATAATTTACCATGCAGGAAGGCCAAAACATTTCTATTTACACAAAGAGTGCAAGTAGTTTATTTTAATTGTCAAAATATAATCCCAAATCCCAATATCAAAGTGAAAGTACCTTTTTAGGCACACTGTTAATTGACATTTGTCTATCTAGTAACTTCCTTGCTGCAGTTGCATTCTCAGGGGTGCCATAGCTGACCCTTCTTCCTTCATTTTCAAACTGGTCAATTGATAGTTGTCTGACCATGCCACCTAAGGCACCTCCAGTTTCGGCAGCCACCACAACCTACAAGCGGGGCAAAAATAGTTATAATGAAATCACTCGATGATAATAACAATATTCCAACTCCCATAAAAGTAAATTTCCAAATGAAACAGAAATACAAAGGGAAAAAACAAAACGTGACATATTTTACTCACAGCTCTATGGTGCAACCGAACCCCAGGTGGAGCTGTCATGTTAGAAACACCACCGTCTGGTTTGATAAGGCTTGAATGTTTGCCGCTTGATGTGGAGTCTGGCGACTCTTCCTTGTCTGGCAATTGCTCCATCTCACCATTAACCTGCCTGGCCTTCACAGCAGCTAATGTAGCACTGATTGCCTCCGCCTCTGCTGCTGATGCTTCAACCAAGTAATCCACACCTTTGCTTAACCTCCTGTGGAAGATTCAAAAACATCAGAATGTTGCTGCTAGAAGAAATATTATTTTATTCATAAAACATCACAAGAAAACAAGGTCTATTTACCTCTGTCCCTGCAATACGGCGTTCTCGGGGCTAATATCAGTATACATATCTCCATTTACAGGAGGTGCAACTGGAGTCCCAAGAACTACAGCTCCATCAGGACCAGATTCTGTAGCCGTTTGTCTTGTTCTTTCGTCATTGTAGGCATACTTTCCAAGTGCTCTTCCAGTTTGCATGTTAGTGGCTGCTGCACTTGCTGCTGCATGATTAGCGGCAGTCGTTGTTTCAGCAGCAGCAAGGTCTTCAGCCACAAGAAGATCATCCAAAAGTACCCCTATAATAGCAACTCTAAGTTAGCTGAAGTTAACAATGCTAGAAATACTGTAAACATGGTCTACTCAAAAGCATAGAAATTCTGGCACACATTTCTAATGGGCTTCATGAAAGATTGAGATGTAAATCCAAATTTTGAAGAAATCAAGCCCACACAGCAAGAAAACAGGACTTAATGTATGTCGATCAAAATTCTTAAGGTATACTAACCACTCCATATAGAGGTATACTCTCAAAATTCAGAAGGTTTAGTATCCACTCAGAAGCACTGTATGCTCTCATCTCACTATCAGTTCAGAGCAGTGACAAAGATACACAGCAGATAGGCCATGCATGGCTAATGTAAACATGATCAAACATTTATACAAGCAACATCCAAAGTTCAATGCAACTCTGCACTGGAGTATAAAGTCAGTTGGTTACACATCAATAATCAGTTCCTTAAAAAATAGTTATCATTGAAATGTATGCTTCTGCAGAAATGATCTATGCAGCCCTGGAAGCAGAAATCATCAAATATATAATAGCATGCAGCCACAATAATCATAGAAACATTGGATTATATTTCATATCGGCTCAGTATAATAAAGTAAATGTTAACCGGCACTTAGACAGTTATTTCTGTCGAGATCATATCTTTTATTTATTATCTTTGCTTTTGCGAACTGAAAGCAATAAATGGTATATTAAGGAAGAGGGTAAAACAGCAGGGATGGCTTCTCCTAATCCGAGAAGTGTGATTCTCTATCCGATTCCAAGTGTTTATCCCAGAGAATCACTTTCAACCACTAAATCACTTGTCATCAGAGAATAACTTCCAGAGAAGCTCTACCAAAGGGGCCCTAAATGTACAAGCGATGGTCAACTTGCAAGGATCTCTTTTTTTATGAATTGCATAAATGACAAGAGACATTGTGACAATAGAAATGGTCACTTGCCGGAATGTGGGTGTGGGTGTGAGAAATTGCAGATGCAATGCAGTGAAACAATAAAATTATATGTGTATATTGATGACACTCAAAGTCCGAATTCAAGTATGGAACATTAACCCAGTAATCTTACCTCCACGTAACCCTCCATATATAAATATCAGATCATTAACAGCAGCAGCTGCGTGTCTGCACCGTCGCGTAAGCTCAACAGCAGCATCACCCCCAGCTGCATCTGCACTATATCTTCCTGTCCTTGGAGTCGTTACAACAGACTTTGTGTCACACCAGACTCCAGCAGCAGTGTCCAATACTGAAACAGGAAAATAAGTAGAATCGCACAACTTGTAAGAAAGAAGATATTACTTTAGGTAACCAGAGTAACCAGTTAACGTGTTCTAACTGCAATGTGGCTGCATATAACAAACAAGCCAAGATAATTCAAAGGTAGAGAAAGAGCACAGTTAGTTTTACGAAAGAAAATAAGATTGATTGTGTGACTTGAATTATTGATTTGGCAAGGACTAGGTCATATCATTATCAGCACACCTCATAGTAGGTGACAGAAAAGAACAAAGAACATCAAATTGTAAGTGGCTTAAGATGTCCAATGTTGCAACTAACAGTAGTACAGTACATCTGCGAACTTAATGAATCTGTTTAAAAGACTTAACAATGGGTCCACAAAATTCCTACATTAAACTACTTTTTATTAATCAATACAATGACAGGCCAGCTCTCCTGCCAACGAGAGGGGGAAAAGATTGTGTATTTAGATGAAAATAACTTTCCTCCAAGACTGTTGCTAGTCATGAACAACAACTATTTAGCCTGGCATTATTCAATGATTGTTTTGTGAATCAATTGCAATAAAGGGTATTCTCAAATTTTACTTTACAAATGGTATGTGAGTTACTTCAAGATCTTAAGACTGGAACCTGCAACACTTGAAGAGTCTTCTACCATCCGCCCACCTCCAAGAGCACCGCCTGACACATGAAGCCGTGCATTTACAAAAACCTAAGAAATAGCAAATTGCAAGTGTTACACATGTGACACTGTTTTTCTTCTGAAACATCTAATAACAAATTACAGAGATTGAACAATATCTCACAGCAGCATGTTGGTATCTAGGTGATGGAGAAACACCAGGGGCAATGGCCCACTCCCAGCGGCCATCTCTATGTTTTGCAAGACCATACGCACTTGAAAGGGGCTGATGATTTTGCAAATTGCGCACAAAGAAACAACGAAAATTAGATCTGAATCAATGGCAAGTGGTAAGTGATATAATACAAACAAAGAGTCATATCTTGGAATAAGGTAATCCAAGTAACGGTCCAGGTAGGGAAGCACAAATGGACATCTCCATAACATAAAACAATGCTCCAATGAGGCACTGACTGAACTTGTTAAATTGATTATTTATGGGATACCTAATACATCACATATAACATGTGCATTTCCACTTGGTTCATGTGGAGGTGTTATTTCTAGAAGCTTAAAGCTGTTGATCAGAATTACTTGACACTACAATTGGACGTCCACATTTTTCGTCTGGAGTTCAGTAACTAGCAATCACTTACCACACTATTTGCATCCCTTCCACCACAAAGCAAGAGAAGACCATCAGAGCGTGCGCTTGCGGTGGCATACCTGAACAGTAACAGTAATACACAGGACAATTAGAAGATAACAAAAGATAACTATTTAAATAAAAATACCAAAAAAAGTGTGACCTAAATGCAGAGGTTCGAAAACAAGAAACTAATTGGGCAACATGGCATGTTAAAAGTTAAAACTGCCATAGCATGCTACCCATTGCCATGCAAAAATAAATAGCAGACCAAATGCATAGTCTGGTACAAGATGTACTATGCAACATTTTTTTTTCTTGAACGCGCAAGAGAGCTGCGCATCACTATATTAAGAAGAAAGAAACTGGTACAAGGACCAGCAAGACCGTCAAAATAACGGTCAGAATACAGAGTACGATGCAACATGCATAAGATGGTCCCCAGAATACATTTTGTCTTGAAACCAAAATACTTAAAAGGTTTCACATAAGTGGCTTTAATAAACAAATATTAAAACTCATTTAATTCAATACACTTTACAACACCAAATCAATCCTTTTTCCTGTCACCATACTTACATGCATGGTGGCGGCCCTTCACCTTCTGGTTCAAGTTTTCTCCATTCGTATGGCTTAGCTGCGGTATCAAGGGCCCATACATCCGCCAGTGGTCGCTTCCCTAAAGATATGAAAATGGTTCCAGTGTACTTAGTAGAGCAGTTTCAGCGTTGGCAGGTGCATGAAGGCATTATATCAAACTTCAGAAACTGTCTAAGGGAGCTATGGATTACCATCATTTCCACCGATAGTCAACAAAAACCTCTGCCCAACCAAGGCCATCACATGACCGTATCGTGGACCTGGACCAGGTCCTTGAACCACCACTCTACATATGTCTAGCACCCTTAGCAATGATTCTTAGAAAACACAGTTCTAAACTGAAGTTAATGGAAAATTAATAATCACCGGTGCCATCGTGGTCGCTGCTGTGTAAGATCTAGAACATGAAGATCCTCTGCTGATAAACCGGCAGGGCCAATTCCACCCTGAATCATATAAAGAATAAAACACAGATGAGATTCTGGAATCGACAATATAGTACTGGTATTTTACTAGGCGTATACTTAAAGTGGGAGAAAGTTTAAAATGGATTACAAATACTTGAAGCATGTCAACATAATATGTTCTAGGATTGGTCTGTAACAAATAATAAATTAAACACTAGCCTGCTCCCTACAATCTTCTAAATAGTGGTCACTTAAGAGTTTTGGACAATGACACGGCCTCCAAAACACAACTTTCACTCTGATTTTCTATTAACATGAGTTGGTAAAACCAAACATACTATAGTATTCTTTAAGCATATGATTTACGTATTCCCAAAATAAATGCTTTAAGAGACATTGATAGTCAGATATCTAAACAGTTTGAATTAAAACCTTGTCAAAGATGACAAATATTTGAAAAAACTGGAGTGAGTAGTGAGAAGAACAATGCAACAAGTAAAAAAGAACAAAATACCTGAATGACCACCATGGTTCCAACCGCAGTTGCCACATGTGCAGCTCTTGGTGTAGGAGGCTCACCAAGTGGGGTAAGCCTAATAGCATTGTATTGTTGTTGTTAGGTATACATATATTCCATCTAATCATCATATAGTAAATATAATAAACAAGCTACCTGAACAGACAAATTTGAAATTTTAACTTAAGATGGAAGTACTGTACCAAGTACAAAATGCTGAAAGAAGTCAAGACAATTAACGGAGTACTCTACCTGCTCCACTTGTTTGATAAAACATCATAACAATGAACATCTGCTGTCGCGCCAGCAAGACCTGTAATGGAGTACATCAGTAAGAAATCACCATTACGCTTGGCTGGGAAACAAAATTTGCATTCCACACCCACAGAAGATCCCTTTTTCTTTTTGTTTCAAGTAAGGTTAAAATATCAATTAACTAAATTAGTGTTGTATGTTGCATAAAGTTCATAATTGGCAAACCAAAAGAGTAAAGCATTGAAATTCAGATCAGTGTCGGTCCTTAAACAATTCCATTTGCCTCCAGACTTCCCAAAAAAGATTATTCCTGTTAAGTAACCAGAACAGGAATAAAATAGTGTAATACTAGTATACCCCAAGATAATACCAAATTCAGCTCGATAAAATTAATGTATTACTACAGACCAAAGGACTCAGATCGAATCAGTCGATCTGCATGTTCACACAAGTCAACAGGTTAGTGTAGTTAGCTTTTAACCAGAGTTTGTCAGATCTGTTTTGCTTGTTCGAGATTGGGTGCTTCATTCATGGCTGCCAGACCTAGATGTGGAGGAAACATGTTAGCTAGGCGGAGGCTGCTGGGCGGGGCGGCGAGGCAGCAGGGGCACCACCGACGGGCTGTGGAAGATGGCCAGTGGATCACGGGTAAACAATTTAGCACGACAGGGGTACCAGAGGTGCATCTGCAGGAGGGATGCTGCAGCTGACACTGGCAAGCTAGCAGATGGCAGGGGACTGTCACGATGTGTGTCATTGGGGGAAGAGAGATGCGTGGAAGGTTGCAGAGAGTTTTGACTGTCCGATGCAAAAGAAACGGTTTTTATCGTTGACTGAATGATTTGTTCATTTAAGTTGATGGATAACCACCCCCATCGCCCCAAAAGCAATGTTACTTTGAAGGGATGGGTCATCACAACCCTATAAGGCTATAAACATCAACAGTTTCTGAGAGAAAAATATCAGGTGCAACACTACCATAATTTAATCTCCATAATATGAAGCGGTTCCCTCAAAGGAACATTATGCTCACTGAACCATATGGCATCAACAGACAAATAAAATATAATCTTGTTAATTTTTGCTAATGAGTTTTGATTGAATTTGATTCCTCCGAAATGCTTTAATTCATTCCCACCTAGTCAAATTTGCATGTAAATAAGGTGATGCCATTGCCAATGCAGTCCTTCCCTTGCCCTCCAGAGTAAAATAAATCATATCATGAGAAAATAACATGAATTACTATCCACAAATCACATCAACCCGTATATTAGTATCAAAATTGAACTTCCGAACTATGTCCAGACCAGTCCCCGACTGAATCGCAAACAAGCCCAGAACAAACTTAAAGGCGAGAGAAGGCACAAACATTCCAAAACCAGAAACCACAAGATAGAGGGCATACGGATCCCCGCGCTTCCGGCCGAAGAGGGCGGTGTGGCAGAGTTCCCCTCGAGCGCGGTGGCTCCGCCGAACAGGATCAGCCGCGGGCCGATGTACCCAGGCGCGCCCTCCTGACCTACGGCCGGCACCGCCGTGAGCGTGTGCCCACACCGGCATCCCGGACCGTCCTCCTTCTTCTCGATCACCGCGTTCACCACGGTGTACCCAGGAGCTGGCCTCGGCCCCGCCGCCCCAGCCGCCGCCGGATTCGGGGCAGCTGCAGGCGTCCCGGGCGTCGACGGCGCCGACGACGAGGTCTCGCTCCCGGTACCCGAGCCTCCGGAGGCGCCTCCGCGCGCGGCGGCGGTCGCGTCGGAGTCGGAGTCGGACTCCGTCGTCATGCGTGAGTCCACGTCCATGCTCAGCTGCCGGAGCCTCCCGCGGCCCCGCTAGGGTTCGGAGGCCCGGAGATCTCCACAAGAGCGCCGGCGACGCAGGCAGGGGCACCGCCCTACGCCGCGGCCACCATCGCCGGAGCCCTAGATTCCCCGCCGGGCAGCGCGATTCGTCAGCGTCCCACTGCGCGATCGCGTGTGGAGCCCAGCCGCGGGAGGCAGGAGCGCCAAGGCCTGCTCGCCCGCGAATTGCGTGAGCTCCGGTCCGGAGGCCGCGGGCAGCGCGCGGCGTGGAGACGAGGAGGAGGGCGGAGCGTGAGAATTCGGAGGACTCGCAGGGGGCGAGCTGCAAATCTGGGGAGGACGACAGGACGACGAGGCCTGGTTTGGTTGGAGTGGAGGAGACGAGCCGCGACGGGAGGAAGGGGACGGGAGGACGAGGTGGAAGAGAGAGAAGAGTGGAAATGGGAAAGGAAATTTAGCAAACGTCTTTTTTTGTTTTGTTTGGTGCTGTTTTACCGCTTCTCCCCGCGCTTTGCTCGGTTTTTGAAATGGCACCCGGCGTGGCCAGCTCATTGTCGGAACCTTGATGTTACCGGATAACGCGGCGTCAGAGTGGTGTTTGCAATTTGTCCGCCGCGCTTGCTGACAAGTGACAAGGTGTCTTGGCTTCGCGAATTTATTTACAGCAACAATGATTATCGGTGGGGGCGTATTAAATCTTAAGCTGAGATATATAAAAAGATGATGACTTACTAGCTCAAGTTTTTTTTTTGCAGGGATACTTACTAGCTCAATTAACCACATCAATTGAACTTCTGATTGATTAATTGGTTACGGTAGACAAGATATTCGAATTTGCATAACATGTAGAAACAGAAGTTATTCATATATACATAATGTAATGCCTTTTGTGATGATATGATTATTTTCCTAATTCAACCATGTTGGTAGTTTCTTTTTCAAACATTAATCATTTTAACGTAAATTTGTCGATATACTAGTAAAGAAGCACTATCTACAAAAAGATAAGAATACTATTGTTCAAGTTCTTCTATCTTAGTAATGACGATAAGACAAAATAACGTAGTTCTTCACATCTTGAAACGTATGTGGCATAAAAGTATTGGATTAGCTATACGTTATCACTGAATCTAGAGTTACTAGAATGAACCGAGAGCTTCATAAGGAGACAAACTTAGATCTTAGAGTTACGTTATCACTGAATCTAGAGTTACTAGAACGAAACCAAAGCTTCATAAGGAGACAAACTTAAATCTTAGATTAGGAACATGACCTAAAACACCACTCTGAGCAAGACTAGTAAGACATGAACCACATAGGTGGCCCAAGCGTTGAATCCAAGTTTCAAAATTGTTGGTGGAGGAAGAGACACTGGTGAGAGTACTTTTGCAATTTTGTGGGACATGAGAACAAAAGTCAAATAATATATGACATTCATTAAAGGTTATTCTACAGTATTTTGGGATGAAAATTTTACTTCATGTCACATTATACTTCATGCTGACATCTTGATAGATGGCATACGGGGCACCTATGGATCCCCATTTGTACTCGTTATAGTTCAACTAAATATAGATGGATTAGTTGGTTAATTTTCGATTCGTCCATGAACACTTATAAGAAATTTCATAAAACCTGTGGTAGTCACGTGTTATGAATCTGTCTTACACTTCTTTAACGTATTGTAGACCGATACACCTTTACGTGTAGCAAAGCAACGAGAAGGAATCCCAGGACGCACATGCAAAACATCAGATGAGCAATAAAAAAGGGGAGCGAAAAGAAAAAAGGGCACAAAGGCCGTTAACGAACGGATGATGCGCCGTGCTCGACGCCCGCGGACCATGCAAGGGAGACACTGAGACAGACAGCTGTCGCTGCATCGAACGGCCCCGATCACTCCATACCATATTGCACAATCAGCGTAACACTTGCACTTTAGCCCTTCAAACCCGTGAAAACGCGGGACGAGCCCTTGCCTGGAGGCGCCCGCCGTCGCACGGGCCGCGGGCCAGCGGACGCCGAGGACAGCGGGAGGCGGGATGGCGCGTAGCTGGCGACGGCGCGCATGCGGGCCCCGCGCGTGATGTGCCCGGTACGGTGACACGTAAAGTTTGCCTGCTTTTTTGTGCGTCGCAGATTGCACGCCGCGAGCCGATTGCCGCAGAAGATCCCAGCGCATCGGCGTCGTCAACCCCAAATCCCAGCTTTGTTGACGGGGTCAACCAGGCTGCAACCTGCAGACCGACCACTTGGATGTTGGTAGCTGGGGGCGACGTCACTTGTGCGGAGGCTTACGTGGCGAATACAACAGCTCGTGTCGCTTTCGAGGAGTGGCGTACTGGCCGTGAGCTGCATGCCGTCTCTAGCGACCAGATAAGATGCTGCTACAAAGTGGTTCTACGTCTATGAATGGTTCCTCCTTTAAGGCCCTGTTCGTTTCCTCGCCTCTAAAATTTAAGATCGTCACATTAAAGAGAATCTTACTATTTATCAATATTTCGATCAATTTAATGACAAAACCCTTTTACAGATTGGTGCTAATTTTTGAGATGAATCTAATGAGCTTAATTAATCTATGTTTTGTTAAAGTGATGCTACGATGAACTATGTTCTAATCATGACTTAATTAACCTCATTAGATTCGTCTCGTGAAATAGTCTAGGGACCTGTAATTTATTTTATAATTAAACTTTATTTAGCACTACTAAATAGTAAGATTCTTCTGATGTGATAGCTATAAAGTTTAGACCCTGAGAAACGAACACATCTAAATCTCTTTGTTGATACCTGAATGATTATAAGCTCTATGTAGTGATCCAAATAACCAGCTGGAAGAATAAAAAAACCAGCTGGAATAGCAGATTTTACTTGTATCAGTATATAAATGTATAAGAACAAAATATAAAGTGAAGTGACGCTTAGCTCGACGTCACAAGTTGATTTTTCTCCACCAATATTTATTGTGTATTTTCTAATACTTTTCTAACCAGAAATCTGGAATTAATAATGCAACTACGCACAGACAATCCTATGTTCCAATTCTAGACGCTTGAGCCAATTTAAGAGGAAAATTTTGAAGTCCTTCCTCTGTTCAACTTTCAAGTGACTTATTATCCTATATTTGATCAAAGTTGAATATTTTTTACCTTTGATTTATATAAAATTATATAATTTACCAAGATAAGCCTTGTAAAAAATCATGATCAACGATGTACAGCTTGAATTTAAATAAAACTAAAATAATAAAAGTTTAAAAATGAAGGGAATAGCGCTTACCTCAAATAGCGCTAGTGTTTGCCCTTGGATCGCACCCTGGAAATGGAAAGGCCTTCTTTGGACGACACTAAAAATGTCATGGCACATCCAACTTCACATGAACTCTAGTAGTACGTCATGATGTTCTTTTACATCATCCTATTCCCAAAACATGCCGCGTTATGAGGATTAGTTTGATTCTGGTCTGATGTTGCATGTTCTGGGGCATGCAACCCATATGGAATTGTTGCCTGAAACACAGTTTTTTTTGGTCTGAAACACATAGTTTTTGAGAAAAATGAAACCAAATAAGCTGCCACTTTGTATCGAGATAGGAAAAAGATAATTTGAACTTGGGTATTTTGCGAAGAGTGATATTAGATAATCGTTTTTTCTTCACATTTTCAAGTACAACCCATAGGTACTCGAACTACCCAAATACTGATACTCAATGTAACTTTATGTTTTTTTATTATTTTTGTGAGTTGTTATGCATCTTTATGAGACTCGATTATGATTTTCTTGTTTTTCTCATTTGTGAATTATGAAAGTAAAATTATTAGCGCTTCTCGAATACTTATATTGAAATTCAGGTAGAACCCGCACTGAAACAAAATTGTGTTCAATTCGGGTAAAAAATAAAATCAAACGGAATTTCTGGTACCCATTTTTTCCGGATACATAAAATTGTAACAATACTTCATCACTCATCAGGTATTAATAATTTCGAAAGGGAAACACTGAAATTTAAATCATGCGTCCGCTAATGGGTCAAAATTAGCAGTATAGGTTACGAATCGAAAGGTGGGTGCACGCACAACACGAGCACATATTGGGTTATAAAAAACACGAACACATACTACATCTTTGTAATTTCAGTTTGAGACGATTCAAAATAAAAAAGTCGGAAGGTGGGCCGTCGGAGACTCGAGCGGCCGAAGCGACGAGTGAGGCCCTCCTCCCTTAAAGTCAAAGCCCAGGTCCATTGCCGTCCCACGTTCTTCCTCACTCGTCTTCATCGGGCATCGAACACGCATAAGCGGCGCCACGCGGTGGAGCCTCCAGCCACCTCTCCTATCCACGGGAAGAGGTCGATTCAGGAGAGGTCGTTCAGGACGAGGTGCTTCAGGTACAGCAACGTCCCTCTCGTTTGCCCGCAATTGGCTCCGTTCTTCATTACTTAACCACTAGAGCGACAGTGCTAGGGTTTATGCTGATTGTGAAACTTGGATACTCCATGAAATTCATCGGTTTGAATTATCTAACCTATGTGAATGTTGTTATCTGAAATATAGTCAGATTTGTGTGGTTGACCAATTTTTTTGTTTGGCTATCTCTCTGTGGGATTGCATCCCTGTAATAGTACGGTATCGTGATCGGCTGACTGGTGAGTGGTGACTGCACATCTCAAAGGATTTATTTTTATTTGCAAATTCATTTTCTGAAGGATTGGGAAGAAATGTTGGAAATCACTCCAAGCATTGTGCTCTAAACCCTAGAAAAAGTAAAAGGTGTCCCTATATTATTGCTGATTGCGACATTTACCATTGAACTAGACTCTTGTGGCTTGCTATTTGATATTTTTCACATAAGGTCAGTCTCAATGTAAGTTTTGTTTACATTAAATAGTATGTCATATAGGTAAAACTGATGATGTGACATGAAATTTATTAGGAAAGAGAAGAATCGAGTTCCTTGCGGATGAAACTTAGTATGCATGGTTACCAAAACTTTGAAAGCAAAATGAAACTCCATTGAGAGGGTTATAGTTTCATCTCTAAACATTAAACAATTTCTATTGGTCACTTGGAAAAAAACATTTCAGTGATGCATAATCATATGAAATCGTGAAATGAAACTTAGCATTGAGAGACCTAGTTTCATTTAGCTATTTTAAAATTATAGGATGACATAGCACTCTTGGAAACCACGCAATGAAACCACATTTATTACCAGACACACTTGTATTTGAACATGGCACTCTTGGAAACCTAGAAGAAAGTTAAACAAGTGCAGCAACGCCGCACATACTTTCTAGTTCCAATTCCATAGTACCACGTAACAAAGCCTCCCCCGTCTAATTTTGAACTGGACCCTGTTCCTGTTGTCCTAGTTCTACCTCTTATTTCTCTGTGATACCATCAATGGACATTTAAGTCAGGGAAGGAAAATATATGCACACTTGTTCAAGTAATCATTTTTGCATACTTTCATTATTATACTGTTATATGTTCACTTGAAGAACTTGGTTAAGAGACATGTGATGATCTATGGTCATGTCGTTATTTGTAAGGAAATGATGCATCATTATAGTCTCCTACGGTTCAAAAGTGTATATTGTTCACACAACAGTTATGACTAGATTTTGTTAAGATAGTTTGTCTGATATGATATGGCCATTCCAACCAAGTGAGCACATACACTCTTCTTCCATCATCACATCATTACTTGTCGTTTTATGAGTAAAATAGAGTACAAAGTGATAGAGTCATTCTGATAAGCATGTTTAAGCATATGTGTGCCTTCAAGATCAAGCAAGCTAGCTGTATTTGAGGCGATGGAGAAGAAATCAGAGGTGCATGCTGCCAAGAGTGACAAGATGGCTGTAAAAATGGAGATCGATGTCTTAGACTGCCCTGTCTGCTATGAGCCCCTCAGCCCTCCAATTCTCCAGGTTCCAATGCTAAATAAATAATTAACATATGTTAAGTTTCATCAATCGTCACATTCTTTGTATCGATTCCCCTGAAGAGAAAAACCTTCTATCGACCTACAAAATATAGTTCATTGTGACAGTGCTACAGCAGACTAGCTAGTAGTCGAAGCATCTAGTCCCTCTTTAGTGTTTTGGTAATTAATGACGACCCTTATTTTTGACTAACTATGTGGTTGAGTTGTTTATGATCATAGTCAAAATAAGGGACGGATTGGTGAATGAAGGTGATAAGCGTTTGGATGACTCAAGGCAAAGGTAACTTGATAGGGTTTTCTACTTTGCCGGTCACTAGGAGATTAGAGATGAGTGACCGGATTATAGGTTAAACGCCGTACTATCAAGAGGGGTCGATGAAATGACCTTGAGTATCATAGTTGCCACATTGCTCAAACTTCCTATCTTTGTGAGTGGTTTTGATGAGTCACTTTGCCTAAATTCTTTGTGAGATCCAAAGCCAAAGTCTTGAGAGAAAAATCGGATTTCCTTATGCTTGTCGGACGGTTTCCAGCGGACGGTCCGCTGGAACAAAATTCCCAGGAAATTCCGAGGGGAGGTCTCGGGTTCGGCCGCGGACCCTCCCGGGCGGACGATCCGCCGACGGGCGGACGATCCGCCAGGGAGAGGTCCGACGGACCAGAATCTATCCCGATTCTATTCGTTTTGAAGGCGTCCCCAGCGGACGATCCACGTGTACGGCGGACTGTCCGCCAGGAAGGGACAGAGCGGGTTTCAAATTTGAAACTAGCCGTTGGAGTGCCGGCGGACGATCCGTGGGAGATTCGGACGATCTGCCGGGACGCGCGAAACAGGGTAACGGCTAGATTTTTGAGTATGGGCTATATATACTCACTCACCCCGGCCATTGCTCCCTCTCTTGCGCATTTGGAAGACTTGTTGAGCATCTTTGAGCCCTCCCACACTCACACAAAGCCATAGTTGAAAGATTGCAAGTGTGTGAGTGCTAGTGCCTTGATCTTTGTGAGATTTGAGCTTTGTGGCACTAGGAATCCTCAAGCAAGCGTCATCGACTTGTTACTCTTGGAGGTTGCCGCATCCTAGACGGCTTGGAGGAGTGGAATCCGTGAGTCCTTCGTGAAGATTGTGTTGTGGCCCGAAGTTGTTGTGAAAGGTTTGGTGCTCGCCTTGCCGGAGCGGTCAAGAGCAACCTCTAGTGGAATCGAGGTTAGAGAGGTTCAAGGTATTGACTTTGCCCAATCTCAAGTTGTTCTTTGTGAATCCTTCTTGGTGGTGGAGAAGTGGATACTTGAGGAGAGAAAGCAAGTCATACGCTTGAATCCACCTCAACGTGGATTAGGGGTGATCGGCAAATCACCGAGACCACGGGATTATATCCTTGTCTCTTGCTTTTGTGCTTATTGTTCCTTTTACATACTAGAGATTGCATAATGTATGTCACCTAGGATTGCAAACCTACTTTAGTTCAACCTAGGTTTAGTTGTTATTTACTTTCTTTATCCAATGGTTTTTCAATTCCACATTTAATTGGATAGTTAGCTTTTAAATTGTCAATTCGGCTATTCACCCCCCCCTCTAGCCGGGGTCATTCGATCCTACAAGTGGTATCGGAGCGAGGTTCTCCCTAAATTGATTGGAATTCATCTTCCGGAGAAGGATCATGGCTAATCAAGTGACCAATGTTGGCCCGGCGCCATTCTTTGATGGTCAAGACTTTGATTATTGGAAGACATGTATGTTGATTCATCTCGAGGCCATGGGTGATGCCGTGTTGAGCATTGTGGAAGATGGCTATGTGGTTCTCAATCCACAAGAGCTCACTCCCGATGATAGGGAAAAGATGAAGCTCAATGCTCAAGCCAAGAACATTCTGATTCGGGCTCTATGTAAGGAAGAGTATCATAGGGTGTGCAAGCTCAAGACCGCCCATGAGATGTGGAACACTCTATTGGAAGCTCATGAGGGCACCAAGATGGTCAAGAGTGCCAAGTTGTTTATTTGCAAGGGCAAGTTTGAGGGATTCACATTGTTGCCAAATGAAGATTTGAAGACCGCATTTGCAAGATTGAACAACATAGTGAATGATCTCAAGGATCTTGGTCATGATGTGCCTAATGTTGATATCTCTCACAAGTTTCTTAGGTCATTGCCATCCAAGTATGAAACTATTGTCACTATGCTTATGAGGACCGATTTGAATGAGACTACTCCTTCGGAAATCTTGGGTGAAATTCTCACTCATGATATCTTCAAGCAATCACAAGTGGGCTCTCGGGATGATCATGTTGATATGAAGAAGAAGAGTGTGGCTTTCAAGGAAAGTGGCTCTCATATTGATGATGATGATGATGATGATGAGAGTGACTCCGATGATGATGAGGATGTTGCATTGATGGTGAGGAAGTTCAAGAAATTCATGAAGAGGGGCAAATATAGTGGTTTCAACAAGAGTGGCAAATTCTCCAAGAAGAATCCTTTTGCCAATAAGAAGTGCTATGAGTGTGGGGAATTTGGCCACATCTCTACTAATTGCAAGAAGAAGAAACATGATGATGATGATGATGATGATGATGATGATGAGCCAAGGAAGAACAAGAAATTTGCCAAGAAGAAATTTCTTAAGAAGTTCTCTAAGAAGAAGAATGGGAAGGCATATTATGTTGAGTGGGATTCCGATGAAGACTCGGATTCCGATTCCGATGATGAAGATGACAAGCCTTCCAAGAAGGGTCTTGCCAGGCATTGCTATCAAGGAAGCTCCATCTCTATTTGATTCACACTATTGCTTCATGGCAAAGGGTGAATCCAAGGTATGCAATGATGACTTTGAGCCTTCCTATGATGATTTGGTTGAAATGCTTAGTGAACTTGATGATGTGTTGGGAAACATAAAGGGAAAATATAGGGACTTGAAGAGAAAACACTCTTCTCTCCAAGATTCTTATGATGAACTAAAGGTGTCTCATGATGATCTTAAGGAAATTCATGAGAAGCTTGAGGTGACTCATAAGACCTATGTTGCCCAACACACCAACAAGGCCCATGTTGATGCTGGTGTGACTTGCAACTTGATTGATGATATGCCTATTGCTCATGTTTCTACTTCTAGCATATCTACCTCATGTGATGACTTGCTTGATATTCCATGCTCTTCTAAGATTGATGCTTATATGAATGATGTTCATGCTTGTGATCCCTTGCTTATTGTTGAAAATCATGAATTGAGGGACACCGTTGACCATCTTGTTGATGCACTTGCTAAGTGTCACAAGGGTGAAAATGTTTTTAATGAAATGTGAAAGTGTCAACGGTTCACTCTCAAGCATGAGGGTCTTGGGTATATCCCCAAGAAGAACAAAAATGTTTTTGTTGCCAAAAGGTCCACTTTTGTTAAGGAAAGTGGCTTGTATTGCTCTATGTGCAAGAATACCGGACATCTTACAAAGGATTGCACCGGTAAGAAGCTTGCAAATGTTGCTATGGATCCTACTTACATGCTTGTTAAATCTTCCAATGGTGTTGTGCATGCTAAGTTTGTTGGTAAGAATAATGTTCATGCTAAGACCAACATGAGTGGCAACTTTGGCAATGGAAAGAAAAGATCCATTTGGGTGCCAAAGGCTTTGGTGACTAATCTCCAAGGACCCAAGCAAATTTGGGTACCTAAGAAAAACTAAATTTGTTTTGTAGGTGAACTACAAGTCCGGTGGAAGGCATTGGGTGCTTGATAGTGGATGCACTCAACATATGACCGGAAATGGGAAAAGTTTTTCATCTATTGAAGAAGGGAATTCGGATTGTGAGAAGATCACATTTGGTGATAATAGCAAAGGAAAAGTGAGAGGAATGGGAAAAATTGCTATCTCCAATGATCTCTCTATTTCAAATGTCTTGCTAGTTGAATCTTTGAGCTATAACTTGCTATCCGTGGCTCAATTATGTGATCTTGATCTTATTTGCAAATTCTCATCAAGTGGTGTGGTGATCACTAGTGCAAAGGATGATAGCCTTATCTTCAAGGGATTTCGTCATGGCAATCTTTACCTTGTGGATTTCTCTTCTAGTGATGCAAGTTTGAGCACATGCTTATTTACCAAGTCATCCAAAGGTTGGTAATGGCATAGGAGGCTTGCACATGTTGGAATGAATCAACTCAAGAAATTGGTAAAGCACAACTTGGTTTTAGGCATGAAGGATGATGTTTTATTTGAGAAGGACAAGTTGTGTAGTGCTTGTCAAGCCGGAAGCAAGTGGCAAATACTCATCCTACCAAGAGCATTATGTCAACCTCGAGGCCATTGGAATTATTGCATATGGATTTATTTGGTCCTACCAAGTATGAGAGCATTGGTGGAAATAGTTATTGTCTTGTCATAGTTGATGACTTCTCAAGATTCACATGGGTATACTTCCTAAAGGACAAATCAATTGTATTCCCCATTTTCAAAGGGTTTGCCAAGAGAGCCGAAAATGAGTATGAATTCAATATCAAGAAGATTAGGAGTGACAATGGCTCCGAATTCAAGAATACAAGAATTGAAGAGTATTGTGATGACAAGGGGCTCAAGCATGAGTTCTCCACCAAGTACACCCGGAACAAAATGGAGTGGTTGAGAGGAAGAATAGAACTTTGATTGAAATGGCAAGATCAATGCTCTCCGAATACAATGTGTCCAGATAGTTTTTGGGCCGAGGCAATCAACACCGCTTGTCATGCATCAAATAGATTATTGTCACACCCCTATCCCGAAAGATAGTTAAGTGTGGTACGGATCGCCTTGGGAGATGATTGACGAAGCAACCATACATAGCATCACATTAACAAACATACACGATTTGCAAGGTTACATAATTAAGTCTTGATTACAACATAGAGTTCGAATAAAAGATACATTAGGTTCGAAATTAAGTCTTACATAACCATGATCTTTGTTCGAATTTAAAGTGCGGAAGCGAAATACATAACTCGACGATACATAGATAACTTAAAGGAACCATGCCGGCCTAGGCCATGGCTCACTCATCATGGGTCGGAGAGTTAGGGACCCATTCGATGGTCCACTCTTTGGGCTCTTCTCCATCCCAAACCACCTTACCACAACAATCACAAAAACCGGCTTGCGGGAAACCCGTAATCAACATGCAGTGGCAAAGCCTCGAGTATCTAACATACTCCGCAAGTCTTACCCATCAAATTGGCCATCTAAGACCGACTCCTAGATGCATGGGGCTTGACCGGTTTAACTTGGCATTTTTGCATAAATAGCACCTATGCTAACTAGGTTGGCAATTTTATTACTTAGCCAAATTAATAGGGTGATTGCATAAAAGAAACTTTAGTGAGTATACTAGCAAGACAATAGTTTGCAATACAATTTAATATCAATATAAAACAGCAAGCTATTCAATCTCTTTTCATTACTACACATTGCGAACTGCTCGAATCAAGTGGTACTCATTAACCGAGAGGAAACGGCGATAATTATCGAATTATTAATCCTGCAGGAAAGAACCCAAATGCACGACATACGCATCATTTAAGAACACGTATGGCCACCGTTCACGAGTTCATCGTAAAGTAAAGCACGGGGCCACCGACCCCGAGTACACGTCCCCTTGCGACCGTTCAACAACGCGCCCAAGGCTTAACCCATGTACTCTCCAACGGTCCTCAACCCGTGCAACCACCGTGCCAAACACATCACCTCCGGGTCGGTGAGATATCCGGCTCACTTTACAACTTACAAGCTACATAGGTTTACCAATCCCCATAAGAAAGGTATGCAATTGGTACACAACTCAAACTTGTTCGCGGAGCCACAATGGGGTGTTCTCAATTTTAACCAAATTCATCATGTTCACATTTAATCATAAGCCATGAGTGAGATCCCCAATCTATCGTTGACTCCATAACCATAGCATAGCAATTCTAACGAGGATATGACCCATAATCGACATAGGACATATAGGAATTTATGCACGTGGATTTCCAATCAACGCCTAAACTTAAATGCACATTCATCATCCTTAATATAGTGATTAAAAGAAAGACATTTCAAATAGTAGGAATGCACCGGGGCTTGCCTTGAGAGTGATCGAAGTTAGCACTAGCCTCACAAGCGTTGAGCGTGGCAATAGCTTCTTCCGGCGGGATCAATTCGGCGTCGTCACCTAAGGAATGAAATGCAATGCGTAAGTCATATGAATACAAGGTTGATGATGAGAGTAATGCATGGGTGCTGTTTTGTAAAGATTCATATGAGTATGTAATTCAAAAGTTTGTTTGTTCGAACCCTAATAAGCATGACATGTCTCTTGTTTTCTTTTACGGAACCCAATTACATGAACAAGCATAACCATACTAATATAATGAGCAATGACTTGATGGCATAGACATGAGTGCTGTGGTTAGTGTAGGTTTAGCACTAATATTTTAGCAAGTTTTTATAGTGCAATATGAAGATATCTAGGCTTAGGTGTTTTTGACATCACATGCGATGACGATTCCCTTTTAGAATAGGAATTTGATTTCAAAATTCATACATAGGTGAAATACATGAAACCTTTTGACTAAACCTGCCATGAGGTGCTAAAGGACATAATGAACAGTAGAACTTACATAAACATGCATGATCATGATTCTTAATGACATAAAACTAATTATGCTTGTGCTGAAAATGACCCTTTTGAAATTGAGATCTAGGGTTTGCAAAAATCATTACTTAACATGCTCCAAATTTACAATGGGATTTTCTACATATGCACAGTACCAAAAGGAAATTAATTGCCAAGTTTCATGCAAAAATAATTTATACAGAATTAATTAAAAATTAAATACAGGGAATGCAAAAAATGCAATAACTTGAAAAATATGAAATGAAATGCAGATCTTCCAGTGCCAAAAATTCATGTGTGCCAGGGTGAAGACTTTGGCCAAGTGGCATTTAATTTGGATTTATATTTTTAAAGTTATGACTTAGTTAAGTTTTCAGGGGTTGACTTTTGTCATTTTTGTAAAAATGTGAAAATGACCAGATCTGATGAGTTCATGTTACTTTTATGAAAGTACAGGTCTTCTAGTTTCCAAAACATTTTAGTTTGCAATTTTTGGACGATTCAAACGCCAGATATGAATTTTTCAAACTCAAACGAAGTTCGGGTATAATTACGATAATGCCATCGGTTCATTTTTAAAACAGAGCGGCGCGCGGGCTCCGGCGGACGGCGGCCGGCGCCGGCGAGGTTCGCCGCGGTGGCGCTACGCTGGAGCTCATGCTCCGGCCTTTGGGGAAAAGGATGCGCGCGTGACGGGGAACTCCCCGGTGGGGTCCACGGGGACCCGCGGTGGTCGGAGGGCGGCGCGGCGAGCGGCGGCGTTTGCGGAACTCCGACGAGCTCGCGCGGGAGCACGAGAGGGAGAGAGAGGGCGGGGGTTTGGTCGGGGAGCTGCACCTGCGTGTGGAGGAGCACGGCGTGGGGTTGCCCGAGCTTGACGGTGACCGGGGGGTGCTCGACGGAGTGGTGGCGAGGTGGCGGCGGCGGCGACGGATTTCGCCTCGGATTCCCGACGACCTAGGGCCGAGGGGAGGGGGCGCGTCAAGGGGGAGCTCAAGCACGTCTTGGCGCACGTATTGGCGAGGAAGGGAGGGTGAGGCGGCCTACCTCGGCGGCGCGCGGGGCGGGAAGCTCGGGGCGGCCGTGTCGCGGCGGCGGCTCCAAATTCCGGCCGTGCGCGAGCCACGAGAGGGAAAGGGAGCGGGGCGGCGGTGCGGTGAGACGCGGAGGGAGTTGGGGAAACGTTTTGTGGCGCGGGGGCGACGGGAGCTTGGCCTCCGTGCCAATTATCGGCGCGGGGGACGGCGGCAGAGGGGGCAGGCGGCCGGGCGGGGAGAATTAAACTCCGGCGCTCTACTGTTGGCCGGCGGGTACAGGGGCGGTTGGGGAGTGGCCAGGGGTGGCGTGGCGATGGGACAGGGCAGGCACGCGCGCGGCGGCGGCCAGGCTGGCCGGACCGGCGGTCGGTCCGCCATTGCCCACCGGGCAACCGTAGCTCGAGGTGGTCTTTTGAATTTCAAATCTACAGTTTGAAACTTTGACGAAAATTCATGTTTCTGTTGCTCCAAAAATAAAACCAAAAATATGGGAAGATCCAGGATGATGTGGTCTAATTTTCATCTTTTAGTTTGAAGTTCTAAATTTGCTTCCAAAAATTCATATAAAATTCACAAGTGACAGTGTTCCAGATTTGAATTTGAATTTTTGGGCTTTCAAAACCTTGTTCAAAAATTTGGTAAAAATATTGTAAATTCATCTTTTTACATGAGCAATCCAGTGGTGCAAAAATATGTGGGTAGTGTTTTTATAATTTTTGCATTTTGGTTAAGGCTAGGGTTTAGGGTTAGATTTTCCTTTTTTTCCATTTTATTTTTCTTATTTGCTTTTTCCTAGTTGGGTGATTTAGCATTAGTACCTGATTAAGGATGTGATTAGGGTAGTGATTACGTGCTAAACCCTAAATCGTGACATGGGATGTCACAGCCCTCCCCCTTAAAGAAATTCTCGTCCCGAGAATCGCTACAAATTAAGGAGAGGGAGTGCGAAAATTTACCGATTTGTGTGACGCGAGGAACTCGGGAAAATTCTTCTCTAGAAAATCCTCTTGTTCCCAAGTTGCTTCTTCTTCGGTGTGGTTACTCCATTGCACTTTGTAGAAGGTGATGGTGCGATTGCGAGTTACTCGGTCGCTTTGATCGATAATCCGGACGGGATATTCGGGGTAGGAGAGATCTTCTTCTAGTTGATCGGTGTCGGAAATGACCACATCTATCGGAGGCTTCAAACATTTCTTGAGTTGAGATACGTGGAACACATTGTGCACTCGAGCAAGACTTTCCGGTAGTTGCAATCGGTAAGCAACCGCGCTATGCTTTTCCACAATCGGATAGGGTCCGATATAGCGGGGTGCTAATTTTCCTTTAATTCCAAACCGAGATACGCCCTTATTCGGGAGACACGAAGATAAACGTGATCTCCTTCCTCAAATTCCAAGGGACGTCTCCTCTTGTTAGCGTAACTCACTTGACGGGATTGTGCGGCTTTCATGTTGGCTTGAATTTGTCGAACCTTCTCTTCGGCTTGGGTGACAAGATCGGGACCGAAAGTAGTTCTCTCTCCCGCTTCCGACCAATTTAAAGGTGTACGACAAGAGTGACCATACAACGCTTCAAACGGTGACATTCCCGAACTCTCCTGATAGCTATTGTTGTACGAGAATTCGGCGAATGGAAGACAATCATCCCAATTTCCTCTATTTTCCATAGCACATGCTCTCAAGATATCCTCCAAATATTGATTCAATCTTTCGGTTTGTCCATCCGTTTGCGGGTGATATGCGGAGCTTCTAATGAGGGTGGTACCAAGACAAGAATGCAATTGTTCCCAAAAGCGAGATACAAATTGCGGACCTCGATCGGAAACAATAGTTTTAGGTACTCCATGCAAACATAACACTCTTGAGATGTATAACTCGGCATACTTCTTGGTATTGTAGGTAGTATGGATGGGGATGAAATGTGCGGACTTAGTTAACCTATCCACAATAACCCAAATTGAATCATGCTTCTTTGATGTGAGAGGCAATCCAACGATAAAATCCATAGCAATGTCCTCCCACTTCCACACGGGAATCTTCAATGGGTTCAATAATCCGGCCTTTCTCAAGTGGTCGGCTTTCACTCGTTGACAAGTATCGCACTCGGCCACATACCGTGCAATCTCACGCTTCATGCGTGTCCACCAAAACTTTTCTTTTAGGCCGCGGTACATCTTGTTGCTACCGGGGTGTATGGAGTATTTAGACAAGTGTGCCTCGTCCATTATTTTCTTCCGTAATTCCATATCCTTCGGAACAACGAGACGTTGGTTGAACCATAATACACCATTGTCGTCTTGTCGGAAACATGTAGCTTCATCTTTCTCAATCCTTTGCCGAATAAATTCCATACCTTCGTCCTTCTTTTGCGCCTCAATAATTTCCTCGCGAAGGGTAGGAATAAGAGCTAGATTATATAGCGAACCATAGGGAATGACTCGAAGACTCGGTTCACTAGAATCTGAAATTTCCGAGTTTTCCTTAGAACAACCGGTAATATGATTGCATTGATCCTTGCGACTCAAAGCGTCGGCAACAACGTTAGCTTTACCCGGATGATAATGGATTTCCAACTCATAATCCTTGATTAATTCCAACCATCTTCGTTGCCTCATATTCAACTCTTGTTGGGTGAAGATATATTTGAGACTCTTATGATCGGTGTAAAGATTGACAAGATTTCCAAGTAGATAATGCCTCCAAGTTTTCAAAGCAAGGACAACCGAGGCTAGCTCCAAATCATGAGTGGGGTAATGTTGTTCGTGCTTGCGAAGTTGACGAGAAGCATAAGCAATGACACGACCTTCTTGCATCAACACACATCCTAGACCGGTGCTGGACGCATCACAATACACGTCAAACGGCTTGGTGATGTCGGCTTGTGCTAACACCGGAGCGGATGTTAAATGCTTCTTGAGAGTTTGGAAGGCTTCTTCGCATTCATGGCTCCATTTAAACTTAGCATCTTTCTCCAACAATTTTGTCATAGGCTTGGCTACGCTTGAGAAATTGGGAATGAATTTCCGATAGTAGCCGGCAAGACCTAGAAAACTCCGGATTTGTCTCACCGACCTTGGGGATTTCCAAGCAAGCACGTCTCCCACCTTACTTGGGTCAACGGCGACACCCTCCGCGGAAATAATGTGACCCAAGAAAGGCACTTGCTTCAACCAAAATTCACATTTGCTAAACTTGGCATACAATTGATGATCACGAAGCCGTTGGAGAACAATGCGAAGGTGTTCGGCATGCTCTTCTTCGGACTTCGAATAAATAAGAATGTCGTCAATGAAGACCACGACAAACTTATCCAACTCGGGCATAAATACCGAATTCATCAAGTACATAAAATGAGCCGGGCGTTCGTGAGCCCAAAAGACATGACGAGATACTCAAAGAGACCATACCGTGTAGAGAATGCGGTTTTTGGAATATCTTCGGCTCGGATCTTGATTTGATGGTAACCGGATCGGAGATCAATCTTAGAGAAAACCTTAGCACCAACAAATTGATCAAAGAGAATATCAATCCGAGGGAGCGGGTATTTATTCTTAATAGTTACCGCATTGAGAGGGCGATAATCCACACATAGACGTAGCGTCTTGTCTTTCTTCTTCACAAAGAGAGCGGGACATCCCCACGGGGAAGAACTAGGGCGAATATATCCTTTATCCATAAGCTCACTCAATTGCTCTTTTAAGATTGCTAGCTCATTGGGAGCCATCTTGTACGGTCTACGGAAATTGGTGCCGTACGGGTTGGAGCTCAATCTTAAACTCGACATCCCGATCGGGTGGCATGCCCGGTAAGTCATCCGGAAAAACATCGGGAAACTCACATACCACGGGAATATCCTCAATCCGTTTTCCCTCAAGATGGTAAATTTTTGAAGTGGAGAATTTTGGATGGGGTAACCTGGAGAATAGACGAACCATGGAGTGGGGAGTTTAGGTGAACTTCACGAGAATCGATATGTAGAACGGCTTTATGGAGTTTCATCCACCTCATACCTAGAATTATATCTATTCCTTGCTCACACAAAACTATGAGAGAAGAGGGGTATATTTTTCTTTCTAGGTGTAGTGGGACTTGCCTCAACTCTAGGTTTGTTTTTATCTTTCCACCGGGTGATGTGATGATATAGGGAATATCCAAAACGGTAGGAGTGAGTTGTAGGGTTTTTGCACATGCTTGACTAATGAAATCATGAGTTGCACCCGAATCAAAAAGAACCAAAGTGGAGTGGTTGTTGACCGAAAACATACCCGAAAGTACCGGTTCTCCCGCTTGAATCTCTTCGGCCGTGGTATAGTTGACTCGGCCATTCTTAGCATTTGGAGTGGAGGATTGATTGCGATTCCCATTCCCATTATTCCCATTGCGGTTTTGGTTGTTGTTGCCGCTTCGGAACCATTGTTGTTGTTGTTGTTGCCCGGTTTGCGTGTCGGAACACGGCAATCCTTTGCGAAATGACCCGGACGTCCACAATTAAAGCACGGACCTTGAGGACCGGGCCTAGCACCTTGGTATTGCTGCTGTGGAGGGCGGAACGAGGTGGTATGCTGCTGATTTTCACCGTGGGAGTGGTGGTGCTGCTGCGGCACAAGCCGACGTGAGCCCCCGTCGGCGGCAATGCGGCCCGAAACTTCGTCCGGTCGGGGAAGTGATAGCTAGCTTGTACTTGGGCGGAGCGGAGCCGGATGGATTTCCTACGGCACGCTTCCTCTTCTTGTCCTCTTGGTGAGCACGAGATAGCATCTTCTTGCACGATTGCGGCACTCATCAAGTCATTGAACGTGCCGGTAGTGACTTGAGCCAAGCGATCTTGTAACTTTGGGCTTAGCCCCGAACGAAAGCAATCCTTCTTCTTGTCATCCGTGTCGGCATGATAGGATGCATATTGAGCCAAGTAGTTGAACTTCCGTGCATACTCTTGCACGGTTCCAGCACCTTGCTTCAAACTAAGGAACTCTTGCAACTTGCGCTTCATGAGACCGGCGGGAATGTGATGCGCGCGAAACGCGGTGCAAAAGTCCGGCCAATTCACTTGAGTACCGGCGGGAAGTGCGGCGGTGAAACTTGCCCACCATGCACTAGCGGAGCCACGAAGTTGCTCGAGCCGCAAAGAGAACCTTTTGCTCCGATGTGCAATTGAGGAGAGCAAACTTCGACTCAATGATGCGGAGAAAATTATCCGCCTCCAACGGATCGGTAGTAGCTTCACCAAACTTGGGCGGCTGAGTGGCCCAAAAGTCGGCATAGGTGGAATTCCTCGGCCCTTGGGGTGGCGGTCCTTGGCCTTGTCCTTGATTGGCTTGACTTGCAAAGAACAAGCGGAACATCTCGTTTTGGTTGGACACGAGTTGTTCCAACGGCGTGAGGGTGGAGGGTTGGGGAGTTGCTCTTCCCTCGCACCATGCCCACTTCCGGAAGCTTCACCACGGCGGGTATTCACCATCCGTCATGCATGAAAAATTTTTCTCACGTTAGCTCATTAGACCAAGAGCTAAAATAGCAAGAACACATGACGTTGGGCATAAAGGACCAAAAATTTCGGATTGCATGTACGAAGAAAATATTGATGAAATAAGCATAATGCATGGCAACACACATATTCCATAGATTCCAACATAGTAGCAACATGACAGAAATTTTTGATACACGGGAAACCACGAATCCGATACAACACGGTCTTAGGTTACATCACATGTGACCCACAAACAAACACAAATCTCGGAGAGCTTAATTAACAACACGCGGATCGTTTCCAACACGGTTACATGCCTCACGAGATTACAAATCCTACACACATAGAGCTACGACCACCGGTCGTGACAACTACTCGTCGTCATCGCCGTAGTAGTCGGCGTCATCCCTCATGGGAGAGGGTGGTGCTCCATCCTCGACGTCGGAAACATCCTCGCCATCACTCATCTCCACATCCTCCTCGGGTGGGATGATCTCAAGTGGCTCGGGAGGTCCGCCATTAAGGATGGCGTGCAGGGCGTTGTTGGCGGCTTGGAGATGCTCAATGGTAGCGTTGTTATGCGCTATGGTCGCTCGGGCGTTCGGAGGTCTCCCTCCAAAGCATCCCTAGCGCCCTGAGCCTCCGGGAGAGTAACATCTAACTCATCCTTCTCCTCGAGAAGGGCATCCACCTGGCCGGAGAGGACGTAGTTCTCCTCATTCGCGGCGGCGAGCTGGGCATCACGCTCATCAAGCGTGGCCTGCAGAGCGGCGGCTCCATTGCCCTCAAGGGCAAGGTGGGCGTCGTGGAGCTGCTCGAAGAAGTTCCAACGCTCCGTCTCGCTATACTCGAGCTGCGTACGGAGGGTATCCACCTCGGTAGTGCGCTCGGCTAGCTCGGCGGTGCGGGCAGCAAGCTCGGCGTCGCGAGCGGCGAGCTCGGCGTCGCGGGTGGTAAGCTCGGCGTCGCGGGTGGCGAGGGTGGCCTGCAGGGCAGCACGCTCCTGCTCCAACTCGAGCACCCGCCTCGTGAGGTTCTCACGGTCCAACATGAGCTTGCCGGGAGCCATCTGTCGGAGAATTTTGAAACATAAGTCAAAACTCAAGATCCAACGACAAAACATGCTAAATAAGTAAAGCATGAATGATGGAATGGCACCAACTTAGCAAAAGAATGCGACAAAACTTTTTGCACAATTCTAACACGGTTCCATTTTTCTGGACAGATTTGACACGCTACCGAAACTCGATGATTACTCCTGTTTCTGGGCTGAATCAATCCTTTGTTTTGTTACGAAAGTTTTAGGCAATTTCTTAAACTTTCCAACGCATCCTAGAACAGCTCAATCCGACTTGTCGTTTGAAAGTTATGCACGATCTACGACAGGGACAGAACCGGAGCACATTCTGAAAATTCCAGAACAGCTCTCTGTAATGGGCAACTCTAGCTGCGTTCCAGAGTTTTACAAGACCTGAGACTAGGAGATTGTTGAAGTGCATAATACAAGCTTTCCAGAAAGTCCTTATTTGCCTCATTTCCATGGAAGTTAATAAATCTGCCACGTCTTTGTTTCCGGTTTTCAAACTTTTGTGAGAATGAAGCTATGTGGCCCATTTTTCGTGATGATTTCATTTAGATAAGTTTACATGCATACGTTTGACATGATGACATGATATGCAAAGATGATGGATGCTCAATATGTCGTTCCGTACGTCCTCACAAAATTAAAATACCGCGCCCGCCGATACGAGTATCGGACAAGCGCATCGGTGGCACACACACACCTCTCACACGATACTACACGAGCTAAAACGTTGTTATGTACCTGCAAGAGATGGATTCCAGAAACATTACATCAAATTCAAAAGAAACAAGCCAACAATAAATCCATGTCGCCTCGCCTCACATGGAGAGCTCTCGAATAAGAGTGTATTCGAGTCACACCAGATAATATTATGCGAAAATTGACAACACTCAATCACATACCTTTGCTCAAGCCGTAGTTGCAAAATATTTAACAATCATAACACGGGGTTAGTTTTGCCACCATTCTATGTAGTCCTTATATTGGCCTTTCTATCTAGACTCGTACCTCACCGTGACTCAAAAACGGGTTTTAAGATTTTTAGAATGAGTGTTAGCGTGACGCAAATCCCAAGTCGGCTCGATACCACGTGTCACACCCCTATCCCGAAAGATAGTTAAGTGTGGTACGGATCGCCTTGGGAGATGATTGACGAAGCAACCATACATAGCATCACATTAACAAACATACACGATTTACAAGGTTACATAATTAAGTCTTGATTACAACATAGAGTTCGAATAAAAGATACATTAGGTTCGAAATTAAGTCTTACATAACCATGATCTTTGTTCGAATTTAAAGTGCGGAAGCGAAATACATAACTCGACGATACATAGATAACTTAAAGGAACCATGCCGGCCTAGGCCATGGCTCACTCATCATGGGTCGGAGAGTTAGGGACCCATTCGATGGTCCACTCTTTGGGCTCTTCTCCATCCCAAACCACCTTACCACAACAATCACAAAAACCGGCTTGCAGGAAACCCGTAATCAACATGCAGTGGCAAAGCCCGAGTATCTAACATACTCCGCAAGTCTTACCCGTCAAATTGGCCATCTAAGACCGACTCCTAGATGCATGGGGCTTGACCGGTTTAACTTGGCATTTTTGCATAAATAGCACCTATGCTAACTAGGTTGGCAATTTTATTACTTAGCCAAATTAATAGGGTGATTGCATAAAAGAAACTTTAGTGAGTATACTAGCAAGACAATAGTTTGCAATACAATTTAATATCAATATAAAACAGCAAGCTATTCAATCTCTTTCCATTACTACACATTGCGAACTGCTCGAATCAAGTGGTACTCATTAACCGAGAGGAAACGGCGATAATTATCGAATTATTAATCCTGCAGGAAAGAACCCAAATGCACGACATACGCATCATTTAAGAACACGTATGGCCACCGTTCGCGAGTTCATCGTAAAGTAAAGCACGGGGCCACCGACCCCGAGTACACGTCCCCTTGCGACCGTTCAACAACGCGCCCAAGGCTTAACCCATGTACTCTCCAACGGTCCTCAACCCGTGCAACCACCGTGCCAAACACATCACCTCCGGGTCGGTGAGATATCCGGCTCACTTTACAACTTACAAGCTACATAGGTTTACCAATCCCCATAAGAAAGGTATGCAATTGGTACACAACTCAAACTTGTTCGCGGAGCCACAATGGGGTGTTCTCAATTTTAACCAAATTCATCATGTTCACATTTAATCATAAGCCATGAGTGAGATCCCCAATCTATCGTTGACTCCATAACCATAGCATAGCAATTCTAACGAGGATATGACCCATAATCGACATAGGACATATAGGAATTTATGCACGTGGATTTCCAATCAACGCCTAAACTTAAATGCACATTCATCATCCTTAATATAGTGATTAAAAGAAAGACATTTCAAATAGTAGGAATGCACCGGGGCTTGCCTTGAGAGTGATCGAAGTTAGCACTAGCCTCACAAGCGTTGAGCGTGGCAATAGCTTCTTCCGGCGGGATCAATTCGGCGTCGTCACCTAAGGAATGAAATGCAATGCGTAAGTCATATGAATACAAGGTCGATGATGAGAGTAATGCATGGGTGCTGTTTTGTAAAGATTCATATGAGTATGTAATTCAAAAGTTTGTTTGTTCGAACCCTAATAAGCATGACATGTCTCTTGTTTTCTTTTACTGAACCCAATTACATGAACAAGCATAACCATACTAATATAATGAGCAATGACTTGATGGCATAGACATGAGTGCTGTGGTTAGTGTAGGTTTAGCACTAATATTTTAGCAAGTTTTTATAGTGCAATATGAAGATATCTAGGCTTAGGTGTTTTTGACATCACATGCGATGACGATTCCCTTTTAGAATAGGAATTTGATTTCAAAATTCATACATAGGTGAAATACATGAAACCTTTTGACTAAACCTGCCATGAGGTGCTAAAGGACATAATGAACAGTAGAACTTACATAAACATGCATGATCATGATTCTTAATGACATAAAACTAATTATGCTTGTGCTGAAAATGACCCTTTTGAAATTGAGATCTAGGGTTTGCAAAAATCATTACTTAACATGCTCCAAATTTACAATGGGATTTTCTACATATGAACAGTACCAAAAGGAAATTAATTGCCAAGTTTCATGCAAAAATAATTTATACAGAATTAATTAAAAATTAAATACATGGAATGCAAGAAATGCAATAACTTGAAAAATATGAAATGAAATGCAGATCTTCCAGTGTCAAAAATTCATGTGTGCCAGGGTGAAGACTTTGGCCAAGTGGCATTTAATTTGGATTTATATTTTTAAAGTTATGACTTAGTTAAGTTTTCAGGGGTTGACTTTTGTCATTTTTGTAAAAATGTGAAAATGACCAGATCTGATGAGTTCATGTTACTTTTATGAAAGTACAGGTCTTCTAGTTTCCAAAACATTTTAGTTTGTAATTTTTGGACGATTCAAACGCCAGATATGAATTTTTCAAACTCAAACGAAGTTCGGGTATAATTACGATAATGCCATCGGTTCATTTTTAAAACAGAGCGGCGCGCGGGCTCCGGCGGACGGCGGCCGGCGCCGGCGAGGTTCGCCGCGGTGGCGCTACGCTGGAGCTCATGCTCCGGCCTTTGGGGAAAAGGATGCGCGCGTGACGGGGAACTCCTCGGTGGGGTCCACGGGGACCCGCGGTGGCCGGAGGGGCGGCGCGGCGAGCGGCGGCGTTTGCGGAACTCCGACGAGCTCGCGCGGGGAGCACGAGAGGGAGAGAGAGGGCGGGGGTTTGGTCGGGGAGCTGCACCTGCGTGTGGAGGAGCACGGCGTGGGGTTGCCCGAGCTTGACGGTGACC
This sequence comes from Chloris gayana, assembly GCA_031894775.1. Lineage (NCBI taxonomy): Eukaryota > Viridiplantae > Streptophyta > Magnoliopsida > Poales > Poaceae > Chloris > Chloris gayana. The sequence goes on along the minus strand of JAUNZO010004789.1, from coordinate 201,432 downwards.
GGGGGGGTGCTCGACGGAGTGGTGGCGAGGTGGCGGCGGCGGCGACGGATTTCGCCTCGGATTCCCGACGACCTAGGGCCGGGGGAGGGGGCGCGTCAAGGGGGAGCTCAAGCACGTCTTGGCGCACGTATTGGCGAGGAAGGGAGGGTGAGGCGGCCTACCTCGGCGGCGCGCGGGCGGGAAGCTCGGGGCGGCCGTGTCGCGGCGGCGGCTCCAAATTCCGGCCGTGCGCGAGCCACGGAGGGAAAGGGAGCGGGGCGGCGGTGCGGTGAGACGCGGAGGGAGTTGGGGAAACGTTTTGTGGCGCGGGGGCGACGGGAGCTTGGCCTCCGTGCCAGTCATCGGCGCGGGGGACGGCGGCAGAGGGGGCGAGCGGCCGGGCGGGGAGAATTAAACTCCGGCGCTCTACCGTTGGCCGGCGGGTACAGGGGCGGTTGGGAAGTGGCCAGGGGTGGCGTGGCGATGGGACGGGGCAGGCACGCGCGCGGCGGCGGCCAGGCTGGCCGGACCAGCGGTCGGTCCGCCATTGCCCACCGGGCAACTCGTAGCTCGAGGTGGTCTTTTGAATTTCAAATCTACAGTTTGAAACTTTGACAAAAATTCATGTTTCTGTTGCTCCAAAAATAAAACCAAAAATATGGGAAGATCCAGGATGATGTGCTCTAATTTTCATCTTTTAGTTTGAAGTTCTAAATTTGCTTCCAAAAATTCATATAAAATTCACAAGTGACAGTGTTCCAGATTTGAATTTGAATTTTTGGGCTTTCAAAACCTTGTTCAAAAATTTGGTAAAAATATTGTAAATTCATCTTTTTACATGAGCAATCCAGTGGTACAAAAATATGTGGGGAGTGTTTTTATAATTTTTGCATTTTGGTTAAGGCTAGGGTTTAGGGTTAGATTTTCCTTTTTTTCCTTTTTATTTTTCTTATTTGCTTTTTCCTAGTTGGGTGATTTAGCATTAGTACCTGATTAAGGATGTGATTAGGGTAGTGATTACGTGCTAAACCCTAAATCGTGACATGGGATGTCACAATTATATTGCCACCGGTTGTTGAAGAAGACACCTTATGAGTTGCTCATTGGAAGGAAGCCCAACATTTCATATTTTCGGATTTTTGGTTGCAAGTGCTATATCTTGAAGAAAGGTGCAAGACTCTCCAAATTTCAAAGCAAATGTGATGAAGGATTTCTCCTTGGTTATTCCTCAAATAGCAAGGCTTATAGAGTTTACAATCAAAATTTGGGGATAGTGGAGGAAGTGTATGATGTGGAATTTGATGAGACAAATGGTTCTCAAGATGAGCAAGAGAACTTGGATGATGTGAGAAATGAAGAATTGAGAGATGCTATGAAGAACATGACTATTGGTGATGTGAAGCCTAAAGATGAAGATGACTCAAATGTGACCACTTCACCTCTCTTTGAAGCAAATCAATATTCATCAACTTCTACCACTCAAGCTCAAGCTAGCAATGATGGTGAGCCTAATATTCAACCGGAAAATGGCTCAACTTCTACTCCACCACAAAATGCTAGTAGTCACCCAAAGATTCATCATGCTATTGCAAAAGACCATCCGGTAGATCAAATTGTTGGTGACCTAAGCAAAGGGGTTCAAACTAGATCAAGACTTGCTTTATTTGGCCAACACTTCTCTTTTGTGTCTTGTGGTGAGCCTACTCGGGTAGATGAGGCATTGAGAGACCCGGATTGGGTAAATGCCATGCATGAAGAATTGAATAACTTTGCCCGGAATGAAGTTTGGGAATTAGTGAAGAGACCACAAGATCATAATGTTATTGGTACAAAATGGGTGTACAAGAACAAGCAAGATGAGAATGGTGTGGTTGTGAGGAATAAGGCAAGATTGGTTGCACAAGGCTATACTCAAGTTGAGGGGTTGGATTTTGATGAAACATTTGCTCCTGTTGCTAGACTTGAGGCAATTAGAATTCTACTTGCATATGCAACTAATCACAAGATCAAGCTATATCAAATGGATGTGAAGAGTGCCTTCTTGAATGGCAAAATTAGTGAGCTTGTCTATGTTGAGCAACCACCGGGATTTGAAGATCCAAAGAAGCCAAATCATGTTTACAAGTTGTCCAAGGCATTGTATGGACTTAAGCAAGCACCTCGTGCTTGGTATGAAAGATTGAGGGATTTTCTTGTGTCAAAGGGCTTCAAGATTGGAAAGGTGGACACCACTTTATTCACCAAGAAGATTGGCAATGATCTCTTTATATGCCAAATTTATGTGGATGATATCATCTTTGGATCAACCAATCAAGAATTTTGTGAAGAATTTGGTGAAATGATGTCTAGGGAGTTTGAAATGTCCATGATTGGTGAATTGAGTTTCTTCCTTGGTCTACAAGTGAAGCAAAGCAAGAAGGGGACATTCATCTATCAAAGCAAGTATGTCAATGATCTTCTCAAGAGATTTGGAATGGAAAGTGCAAAACCAATGTCAACTCCTATGGGAAAGAATGCACATCTTGATCTTGATGAAGAAGGCAAACCGGTTGATCAAAAGTTATATCGGTCTATGATTGGAAGTTTGCTATATCTCACCGCATCTAGGCCGGACATTATGTTTAGTGTTTGCATGTGTGCAAGGTTTCAAGCGGCTCCCAAGGAAAGCCATATGATTGCCGTCAAGAGGATATTGAGATATTTGAAGCAAACTCAAGATATGGGTTTGTGGTTTCCTAAAGATGGGCAATTCATTCTTATTGGGTATTCGGATGCGGACTATGCCGGTTGCAAGATTGATAGAAAAAGCACCTCCGGCACTTGTCAAATGCTTGGGACATCTCTAGTTTCATGGTCCTCCAAGAAGCAAAACTCGGTTGCTTTATCAACCGCCGAGGCCGAATATGTCTCCGCGGGGAATTGTTGTGCCCAATTATTATGGATGAAGCAAACTCTTATGGACTATGGGATCAAATTTGATTGTATCCCTCTCATGTGTGATAATGAAAGTGCGGTGAAAATTGCAACTAATCCGGTGCAACACAAGAGGACCAAGCATATTGATATTCGTCATCATTTCCTAAGGGATCATGTGAGCAAAGGTGATATTGTCATGGAGAGTGTGAGAACGGATGATCAATTGGCGGACATCTTCACCAAGCCTCTTGAAGAAGCTCGTTTTTGCAAGCTACGGAGTGAGCTAAATATTCTTGACCTCTCTCATATCTCCTAGACCTTTGCATAAGTGCTCTATGTTCATATCTTGTCATATATGCTTGCCTATGTCATTTATATATTTTGCCATGCCATATATGCCATGTTGTTGCATTTGAAGTTAGTTCACACATTTAGGGGGAGCACTATACCTCACATGTGTTTTGCTACCCTCACATTGTGAACAAATCAATAAAGATGCCATACTAGCCTTGTCTTTGATTTCTTGGCCAAAAAGTCAAATTTTGAGTTTTCATGGTTGAAAAATGGTTTTCATGATTCCAAAATGTTTTTATGTATCTTTGATATGTTTTGGAAGCCTCTTTTCATTTTTACAAGGTTTTATCGCAAATTTGAGGTTTTTGGCTCTTTTGAAGATCAACTTTTGCTTTTTCTCGCCTTTTCTCTCATTTTCTTATCGAATCATATTCGAGAAAAGTGCCTTTACAAAATTTGTAGAGATGGTGATCATGATCATTATTGGTACTCAAGTCTTGTTGAGATGATCCATCGTTTGAGAGTTATTTGGATTTGAATTTCATCTTGAAAACTCTCTTTGGTCGCTTCTTTTCTCCTAATATGGCATCTTGTGAGTCTAGCATAATGGATCATATATCTTCATATATATTGGTTCCAAAATGCTCATAGGACTCATACATTCCCAAAAATATCATCGTCTCATTTTTTTTATCATATATGTGACATATTGCATTTTGCCATGTTTATATCAATGTTATATTCATTTATGCATAATTCATATCATGGATGATCAAGAATCATGGAATTATCTTGGATGAAGTGAAAATATCATTGGATGTCATGGATTTCATGGAATTATCTTTATGACAAAGCTTGGAAACTTTTGGAAAAGGTTTGGTTGAATGTGGATGAGATTTGGTTGATGAATGACTCGTTGTCGGTCGCTTCCCGACGAGACAATCCTCCGGAACCACGGATCTGTCCGTCGGCAACTTGGTCCAAACCAACGGATTCTCTGCTCGAAACAAAAATTTCGGAGTCCTTCCCGGCGGATTGTCCGAGTTCCTTGCGGAGTGTCCGCCGAGAGACACCAGATTTGGGCGCCGATAGTCTGTTTTCAAATTTCGTTCCCAGCGGACGGTCCGGCCCGAGGGCGGACGGTCCGCGCGGTGCGAGCCGAACCGGTGGGACCCGCGCGCATGGTGTTTTCTCTCCATCTAGTACCCATTCGTGCTCCTTTCTTCTTCATTCGAACCAAACTCCACCAAACACCTTCTCTCTCCACTCCAAAGCACCCCTTGGCGATCTCCACCTACAAGTCTCCTCCGGACAATCCGAGCGCGGATCCGGACTCTCCATGAGCTCCTCCACCATGAGTGACCGGTATTTCATTGTTTCCTCTTCATTTTCCCATGGATTTCGTGGCATATTCTTGTTGGGATGAAGCTAGGGTTCATGTGTTTGCTCAATGGATTGATTGATTGATGTCTAGAGGTCACTTGCTATGATTATTGAACAGTATTATACAAGTTTATGGGTTGGATTTCATGGATTTAGTCATGAGTGGTTGCCTAGGGTTTGAGGTTGGGATTCTTGGATTTCACCATGGATTATTGAAATTGATGATTGAATATGAGTCTATGGGCATCTATAAACATATATGTGAAGGTTGAATGGTTGGTTTTGAGGATTGTTGCCGGTTTGTGTTCGGACGGGGGATGCCGCCGCGACCACTCCCAGTGGACTGTCCGCTCGACACGCGTGACTGTCCGCTGGGGAGGGTCCGACGAGGGTTTGCTGCTGGCTCGATCAATGATTATCTCAAATGCTCATATCTTTTATACATTGATCTTTGCAGTCCTCGCAAGCAACGTTACAAGATCGGTGTGTCCAAACCGAAACCGGGACAAGGTGGACCAAGTAAGAAAAAGAAGAGGGCCGCTCCTATTGATGAAGATTATTCTCCCTCTCACAGCGAGTCGAGTTCTCGGGATTTGGTCGGTCGGCACGGGAGGCAGAATTTGGTGATCCTTCAGGTGACGGTTTACTTTTTGATCCTCGGATGTTCACCGGGAGAGAAAAGTGTGGAATTCTCATGAGTACTACGGGGCAAGAAAGGTTAATGCATACACACGGAGCAATGATTCTCCTTTGCCTCGGTTCTACACCAAGTTTTCCGAGTGTGAGCCCTTTGATTCAAATGTTTAAGGATTTGGGGCTACATGACTTTATGGCTCATGAGCGAGAGATGGAATGACACGGTCATCCGACAGTTTTATGCCACGGTGGAGATTGATTTTGAGGATGAAACAATCACTTGGATGACTAACACCTTCAAGTTTGAGGGTACCTTTGCGGAGTTTGCGGTAGCCAATGCCATAGACTATAACTTGACCAAGGGTTTATTGTTTGTGCATGAGCAGCCTCACTTGCCTATGAGTGTTTGGGAGAAGTATTATGTTGATGATGCACGGCACAGGAAATATGGCACGATCCACGGGTCTTCTCCATATGCCCAAAGTCATCAACAAGATAGTAAGAAAGACATTCTATCCCAAGTGCGGGGACTCAAATGCGATCGAGAGACTACTTTTGGCACTTCATCGATTATATCATGACAGGTACCGTCTTTGATCGGGTGCACTTTATGATGAAGGAGATAGCAGCCTATTCTGTTGGGATGAAGTTCAATGTCTACTATGCCCCCTACATTATGTCTCTTGTGATGCTTAAGACTAACTTCCCTGCTAGAGCATTGTATGTGAGGCATTCCTTCTATCGACCATTCGCTCGGTGCAAGGAAGTTCTCATTCTTCCGGAGGCGGATGCAGCGGCGAGATGAGGCGAGAGGATCCTTTTATGGAAGAGGCTCCAGAGGCACCTCGGGGTTCACGAGATGCCACCACCACCACCTCCTCGATCACCGTGGGCACGGTATGGACCTCCACCTCCGGAGTATTTCAGCGGTATGGCCACTTACTTTCCGCCACTTGTGCAGCGAGATGGGTAGCATGCGGACTTTCATAGATGGTCTCACCTCGAGGATGCGAGAATCTCGAGACCAACTATGGTAATTTGGCTACTAACTATGATACCTTGGCTACCAACTATGGCACTTTGGCATCGAGGCTATGACACTTTGTCCCATAACTATGATTCACTTGTCTTCACACATCTATGGGTATTTTCCAGCGCCATTGCCACCTCCTCACTTCTTTCGGCCGCCATGGTATCCACCGCCACCTCCTCCTCGGGATGATTGAAGTCTTGACCATTTTTGGTCATTGATGTCAAAGGGGAGAGATTTGTGATGAAGTGAAGGTTGATGAGATGCTAGGGAGACAGGGAGAGCACTTGGAAGAAAACGTAAACGGATATGATTCTTGATCTTTCTTGCATTTACATGAGCATCTCATATGTATCTTACTTTTCATGCATTTGAACTATTATGTTTGTTTTGAACTATGTGTTATGTTTGTTTTGAACTATGTGTGGTTGTAATATTTTCTATGACCTTTGGACCATCTTATTGTGTTGTGATGAACTTGTGGACAACTATGTGTGGATTATCTCTATGTTCATCTATATGGTCTTCTTATTTTGGATGGTTCAATTGATGTGGATATGGAGGATGTTCTATCTTTTATATGCTATATTGATCTATGTGAATTACCCTTTGCCTCCTCGCATCCAATGGTACAAGGTAAACTCTACCAAATTTTTCCTTGAAAATGTGCATTGCCTTGATCTTGATATTTTTTGACCAATGCACAAGTTTAGGGGGAGTTTTACCACATGGTGAGATTGTTTTCTTTTTACACATGCTCTTGCTTAGAATATCTTATGGCATGTGGTTATTATCTTGATTCTCATCATAGAGCCTCTCATTTCATGAAATATCTTTTATTGGCTCACAAACTTTATATCACTTCATATGTTGTCATCAATTACCAAAAAGGGGGAGATTGAAGCATCTAGGTCCTCTTTAGTGTTTTGGTAATTAATGACGACCCTTATTTTTGACTAACTATGTGGTTGAGTTGTTTATGATCATAGTCAAAATAAGGGACGGATTGGTGAATGAAGGTGATAAGCGTTTGGATGACTCAAGGCAAAGGTAACTTGATAGGGTTTTCTACTTTGCCGGTCACTAGGAGATTAGAGATGAGTGACCGGATTATAGGTTAAACGCCGTACTATCAAGAGGGGTCGATGAAATGACCTTGAGTATCATAGTTGCCACATTGCTCAAACTTCCTATCTTTGTGAGTGGTTTTGATGAGTGGCTTTGCCTAAATTCTTTGTGAGATCCAAAGCCAAAGTCTTGAGAGAAAAATCGGATTTCCTTATGCCTGTCGGACGGTTTCCAGCGGACGGTCCGCTGGAACAAAATTCCCGGAAATTCCGAGGATAGGTCTCGGGTTCGGCTGCGGACCCTCCCGGCGGACGATCCAGTCGGGGAGAGGTCCGACCGGACCGAGAATCTATCCCGATTCTGTTCGTTTTGAAGGCGTCCCCAGCGGACGATCCGCGTGTCTGCGGACTGTCCGCCGAGAAGAGGCGAGCGGGTTTCAAATTTGAAACTAGCCGTTGGAGTGCCGGCGGACGATCCGTGGGAGATTCGGACGATCTGCCGGGACGCGCGAAACAGGGTAACGGCTAGATTTTTGAGTATGGGCTATATATACTCACTCACCCCGGCCATTGCTCCCTCTCTTGCGCATTTGAAAGACTTGTTGAGCATCTTTGAGCCCTCCCACACTCACACAAAGCCATAGTTGGAAGATCGTAAGTGTGTGAGTGCTAGTGCCTTGATCTTTGTGAGATTTGAGCTTTGTGGCACTAGGAATCCTCAAGCAAGCGTCATCGACTTGTTACTCTTGGAGGTTGCCGCCTCCTAGACGGCTTGGAGGAGTGGAATCCGTGAGCCCTTCGTGAAGATTGTGTTGTGGCCCGGAGTTGTTGTGAAAGGTTTGGTGCTCGCCTTGCCGGAGCGGTCAAGAGCAACCTCTAGTGGAATCGAGGTTGGAGAGGTTCAAGGTATTGACTTTGCCCAATCTCAAGTTGTTCTTTGTGAATCCTTCTTGGTGGTGGAGAAGTGGATACTTGAGGAGAGAAAGCAAGTCATACGCTTGAATCCACCTCAACGTGGATTAGGGGTGATCGGCAAATCATCGAGACCACGGGATTATATCCTTGTCTCTTGCTTTTGTGTTTATTGTTCCTTTTACATACTAGAGATTGCATGATGTATATCACCTAGGATTGCAAACCTACTTTAGTTCAACCTAGGTTTAGTTGTTATTTACTTGCTTTATCTAATGGTTTTTCAATTCCACATTTAATTGGATAGTTAGCTTTTAAATTGTCAATTCGGCTATTCACCCCCCTCTAGCCGGGGTCCTTCGATCCTACAGTAGCTAGTCACAAAACTTGTACTTCTAATGTTTCTATCAATCTCCGTTTTGTTTGTCAAAATCATTCTCTCATGATGATTCTAATACTGCAGTGTGGTGTGGGCATGTCCTCTGCTTTACTTGCCACGCCCAAATCGGCAAGTGCCCACTATGCTCGAGAACTGCCTTCCAACGCCGCTTCGCCATGGAGCGTGTTGTTGAATCCGTTGTGATTCCTTGCTCCTTCTCAAAGGATGGATGCACCTAGGAGATCGCCTATCTCAACAAGAAAAAGCACGAGAAGACATGCTGGTACGGGCCATGCTCCCGCCTAGAGGTCGGCTGCAACTTCACCAACGACAGCTTCTTCTAGATTATTTCACCACCCATAAGTGGCCATCCATGCCGTTTGAATACTAAAAGCAGTTCGACATGGTCGTCCGAGGAGGCCCACATGTGCTCCATGCCCGGAACCAGGACAACCGCCTCTTCCTTGTGAACATGGAGCCAATAGCTCATGTTGGACACCATCTCGTCAAGTCTTAAACTCGACACTAGAACTACCCAGTCCCTCACGAGCGTGGAATTCGATGGTGCAACACACGAAACACATAGGAACACGAGATTTTAGACAGATTCAGGCTCCTCGATTGAGAGTAATACACTACGTCATGTATGTTATGTATTGGCTTTAGCAGATTGCTAATTGCGAGTCGTTCGGAGAGCTTTTGGGGGTCCTTGCTCCGCCTTATATATCCGGGGAGCTAGGGTTACATGCGGAGTCCTAGTCGATTACATGGATTACATATTCGGAAGCTCTATCTCTAAACTTTCCTTATTGATTCGGAGCTTAACAGACTGCAATTGCTCATTTACTTGTCAATCAAGTCATATTACGTCGGTCTTTATGCCCGCCTTATTTCTATACCGGTATATGGAACCTTCCGATATCTCATGCTGATCGGATACCACTCCGTGGACCCTCTCCACCAGTCTTATCTTCATTGATATGCCACCATATCTCTAATTATTCATTCCTTTGACGATTGTAACCCATAAGGTAAGTATACGACACCATCTCTATTGTCCGCATCCACCCCAATGCCGTTGAATCCTACAACAGGTGCTCGGTCGTCTTCTCGGGGTTCACGGGGCACCATCAGATCTCGACATTGGACCACATGCCATGTTCGTCACTGTCTTATGGCATGCCCACGGACTTTTTCTGCATCGTGCCCAATTCTGCCGGTGAAGTCTTGCTCGGAACCACCATAGACACCGTGGAGTTGATTGATATTGATCACAAGCCGAGAGGACTCCGATGACGAGACGGAGGACTCCGATGATGAATAATTAGATTGATCACGCAAATCTTTGTTTAATTCGATGGATCCACAAGTTTAATTTAATTAGGTTATCCATATATGTGGTCACCCTTGAAAACTATGCATAGATTACATGATCGGTACAATTCATGACCCCCTAGAACAATCTGATACTACTTCTATATTTTTGTAGCGGGTTGTAACTAGTTGTTTCGTTGTGAAGTCGTGATACTATTACTGAGGAGTAAGGAAAACATGATCGCGGGTTTCTGTAGCGAGGATTGTAACCGGCTGTTCTGCTCTGTCATGATTGGAGTGAACGTTTTTTGGTGTGTTTTTCTAACGACACATCTACTTCTTACGCGGCTCGAGAAAGCACCATCAACTTCTGGTATTAACGAAAACACCAAGGCAGATTCAAAATCATTGATCCTGCCATACTAAACCGGCAGCATTGTACGTGTACAATGTAGCGTATCGGTGGTCGCATATCGGAGGGAGCATATCGGATTGTTGTTTATGAACATCCTCTTGCTGTTGCGAGCGAGAAACCCGTTCACGTTTGTCTCGTTACCGTCAGTCCGTCACAATTCTTCAGTCAACGAGTTCTTATTCCCTTGTCGGGTGGCTGGATTGGGCTGGGCTTTTCTATCTGTCAATCTTTTCCTAGGCTGGCGGCCCTGTGACTTCGTCGTTCACAAGCGAGGGTTTAAGTTTTGCTCCTCTCGTCGCCGCCGCCGACGCGATCTCGAGCCCAAAACCCTAGCACCATGGGAATCGCCGCCTCTTCCTCCTCCCCTCCCCCGTCGGAGCCCGCGGGTGGCTCAGCTCCTCCCCCTCCTCCCACCACGGAGCCCGTCGCTGCCTCCATTCCTCCCACTGAGGCCGCCGCTCCTCCCCGCCCCCCAGTACGGAGGCCGCCAATCCACCGGATAAACGCGATGCGGCGGCGGATGCCGGTGCAGACGTGTCAGCGGAGACGGTGGTCGTGGACGTCGCCGCGGAGGCCGCCAAAGACGGGGAAGAAGAGGAGGAAGGGGAGTGCGGGTTCTGCCTATTCATGAAGGGCGGCGGGTGCAAGGAGGAGTTCATCGCGTGGGAGAAGTGCGTGGAGGAGGCGGAGGCGGACGGGAAGAAGGAAGACGTCGTGGAGCGCTGCCACGACGCCACGGCTGCGCTTAGGAAGTGCATGGACGCGCACGCCGACTACTACGAGCCCATCCTCCGCGCCGAGCGCGCCATGGCCGAGGACCTTGAGGCTGCGCAGGTGCGTGAGGCCTCTGGGACGGAGCCCACCCCCTCCTCGTCCGCTGAGGCGCCGGCGCAATCCTCGGAGGAGGAAGGCCAGAAGAAACAGGCGGATGAGGTGGCGGATTCAGATAAGAAGGACGGAGATTCTGAGGCCTGATTGAGAGAGCTGAAAATGCTGCGGCAGCTTCAAATTTTTGGTGAGCAATTTGAGGATGTGAGTTAATTTTCTTCGAGGACTAAGGTAACCTGCGATTGGCAAGGTTGAGGGAGAATTCGATTCTTTGGTGTGAAGGCAAAATATACATGTGTCAATTCTAATATTGGCAAGACGTCTCACGTTTAATAATGTTAATCTGATGATGTTTTGATAACACTAATTGGCATGGAATTGCCACTGCATCTGCTTTTGGTGTACTTTGGTGTACTGTTTAGCAACTTACAATCATGCAATGGCCAAGGAATTATGTTAACCACAAAGTAGGCAATTTGATTGTTTGAGTCTGCTTTAATCATGCCAGTGCATAATCAGCAAAGTATATGATATGAAGAAATATTTGTCAAATTCAAAGCTTGTTCTTGTTATTTTATCCATGTATCAGATAAACTTCATCAATGTGAAAGAGATGGGAATACGTTGAACCTCAACTAGATACACATGCCATTGAAACTGTTATCGACACATATGTAGCTTTGTGAACATTAACATAGTCAGCGATCTGGCTTGACCATACATGTGAAAGAGTTGGATCATTTATCGTGCAAAGTGCAAACTAATCTTAACTGTCTGAAACCAGCTACCTGAAATTAGCTTATAACAATGCAGTCAGAACGTAATGATGTGTTTGTAGGTTGGCATCAGAAACTGTATGAACTGTCAGGCAAGCTGCATTATGAATATGATGCGTCAAATACGTCAAAGAAAATTGAAGCACTGCATTGAAGTTCCACTCATCCACTGTCAATGGCAGCAAAATTTGCAGCAGTTGTTTCCTTTACCAGTAAGCAGATCCAACTGTACCAGCACCCCCAAAGTTCGAACCCTCCATGATGGTTTCCTTCCTCTGAGGTTTCTTGTGATGCTTGGGGATTTGGTTCTTTCTATGTTTCAAATGCACATTGAAGCATCCTTTTTATTAGAAGAATTATGCCAAGATAGATCAGCCTTGGCAGTATTACCTTCTAGATCTGTTGATTTCATTGGGAAAATTGTCTTACCAGGACGAAGCTCAAAGCGTGGGATTTTTTCATATATGTCTAGCTAGCAGTCTTGGTCTCATGAGGCTTCACAGCATTATTGCTTCTAGATGCAATGGGCACAGCCAATACTGTTTCATACCCTGTAAATAAGTTACAGAACATCCCGTGGAACAAGTTTTTCCCTGTCATTCTTTCGTCATGCCTAAGTTTTGAAAGAACGGAAAGAACTAACCAGTTTAATCAGAGAATTACCTCCACTGAAATTACAGCTGTCTGGGAGTGCATGTTTTTCTCTCTCTACAGAATTAGATGTGATCTAAAGACCAACCAAATCTTTGTTGCGTTAAGCTTAGGTCCTGATTGTGTCGTGTTCAGTTGTCAATAGCAGTTTCAAATTTGACTATGGAGCCTGTTTTTCAAGTATTTTCAGGTAGGTGGTTTAGCTAGGACATCATCAGTAGGTTGTTTTAGTTGTTTATGCACTGCAATCAAAAGGAAAACGCTGCCGCTCCTGCAGCAGCAAAACCTGTGGCATTTGCGTGTGTTCATATTCAGAGTTGCAGGATAAGATCCATCAACGCCTCTTGAAAGAGAACTAAAGGGGTTTTAAAAGGAAGAGAACTACAGAAACCAAATTCATAATCCTTGTCAGCAGTTAGCAGATCGGTCTTTTGCTCGCAGTATACTCTGGTTCACCCTACAACATCACCAGGAATTCGCTCCTCCCATACATCTCCAGTAAAAAGATCTATGTATTTGAGTCGGGACTCGGGAGTACCCACTACCCACCTAGATCTTTTTTTTCTCTCAAACAGCAGTAACGACTTTAGCAAACCAAAAAATAAAATTGAGTTCTCACGATTAGTATGGAAAGCTGATTTCTTCAACTCCACAAACGAATGTCATGGATTCCTACAAAATTCTCAACAGACAAAAAAAAAGTTTTAACTGCTGATACTCTACTCGGAAACAGACATGGTCACAAAACACCACAAGCTTAGACAACCAATTACAATAACAAAGATTACAACAGGCTGCAGGTCTCAAAAGCAGAAATAGAAACTACAACAAATCCCTGAAACCAAGCACAAAGTGCTTCCAAGCTTCAGAGAAGCAAACACTGAAACGTTCCAGGAGCTAACCCTGGAATCTGATACTTTCAATTATTCAGACACAGATCAACCTGACAATACAGAATTCATACTGACACACTGCTAGCAGATACTGTACTAAGCAGCAGTGCTCTAGGTACACTAGTACATTTTATGGGCATATGGGGAAGCTCCAGCATCACAAGACCGAAACCCAGCATTGATGAGTTTCAAGGACAGGGCCAGGTGATGAAGAATGCAACCCCAACGCACAGCCAAGAATGATTTGCCTACAGACATCCAACCAAGTAAAGGCTAGCTGTCTGAATAGCCACCCACTCCTGAGGTCATGCCTTGAGGAGCTCGCAGCAGCCATCACTGGCAGCCCACTTGAAGGAGGGGATGGCGGCAGCCCCATGCTCACCATCCATGATGGATGGCAGCGGGGTGAAGAAGGGTGTCCGGAGGTGCTCGATGCTGCTGTTGTAGTGGTCCGCGTCATCGTGCTCGTACATTCCTGACGCCTCCGAGCCGGATAAACCACTTGACCCACTGCTCCGAGAGTGGTAGTGGCGCTGGTTGTTGCCTTGCTCCAGCTGCCGGCTATAGGAGCAAAGGCGCCCATGCGGTGCCATCTTGTTGGCTCCGTTTGTTGTCATCTCCTTACCATGCTCTTCTTTCTTCGTGTTGAGAAACCGCCCACCCGAGCCTCTAGCTCGGCGCATCGCGTGGAGGTGACGTGACTCGTGTAGATACGGCTGCGGCAGAATAAAATTTGACAGTTAATATGAGATGATTTTTCTTTCTTCAGATGATATGAGAGGAAATGTGGTTGACATGAAGGGTAAGGCAGCAACTGCAATTGGTTATAGTAAAGTTAAGGGCATAGCCGAAGAGTGGCTTGAGATGATAGGATCCTCACCTTTCTGCCCTTCACCAGCCTGTTCTCCCTCTCTGCCTTGGCGCGAGCACGACGTCGACGGAGGATGCCTTCGTACTGCTTTGCATTCACATAGATGGGTGCATCAGCTGGTGCATTCAATGGCAAGAGCATCCGACCACCAGACTGCATCACATAATCATATATAGCAGATCAATGAATAAATGATAGCATATAAGTGCAAGAAACATGACTAAACCGATCCTCCAATTCCTAGTAGCAATGTAAGGGACAAGGTATTGACATGATAAATTTTTTAGATGATTTTAGTGTTACACGACCATCTTTTTCGCTTGCACTACTTACTCAATTGAAATAATTTTTGTATTAGTTATCTCAAAAGGCGGGCTTATTTTGCATGCACCACCTAAATCCAGTAGCGGGCTAGCGACATTGCCTAGAATATGATTGTCACTCATTTAAAAGTACAAATTAAGTTCGTGAGATTTCTAGGAGTTAGAAAATTCATGCCAATACTTATGTTGCATTTCATAGTTGGTTTAAAATACATCTGGATGCTATTTAGACTGAATCAGAAAGAAATTCTGCACTAATATTATCCAAAGAAAAGAAAAAAATACGGTACCATCGATCTCATTGAGTAGGTGGCAAGCAAGCCATAGCACTGGTCAGGGCAGGAATAATTGGGAGATACCTGAAAACAAGTGATCACTTAGGAACCTGACACTGAAGAAGTCCTCAGAAAGGGGGTTTCTGAGTTATATAACTGGCTAGTTTTCAAATGCATTGTGAAATAACATCAGCTATCTTCTTTCCTGCCCACACAGTAAAAAAAGTGAACCCTTACCATGGATTGACCAAGACCAATCTCAAAACGACCATTGTACTCTGGAAATGGTGACTGCAGTGCAATAGTGGTTGAGTGATCTGGGTCTTTGTCTCCTTTAGCACTCGAGTCAGAGTTCCCTGAACATCATAGGTTCACAAATAACATAAGAAATATATCTGACCTTTCAAGTTGAAAGACATGCTCATGTATGATTAGTTCGTAGGAATCTACTAACTAGAAATGATGGTTATTTACCATTCTAGTTATCATCAAAGAATCAAATTTCGAAGGCTTTGAAGAATAATTATGAATTCTGATAAGCTGATCGACTACGAGTGACTTTTTTTTTCTTCTAAGTTTCGTTTCCAATATCTGAACCTTGAAATGGGGCATCCTTGCAGCGTATTGTTTCCCAACCACCAAAAACTTCAGATGTTTATGATCTACTCAGCAGAATAGTCACCAGTCACCACGTGCTAGCAGAGCATAGGTGCTTCCTTATTCCTGCTATTTCTATAGAAGAGGGCAAGCTATATACTATTATTATGGAATAAACCCTATAGGATTGGGAAGACGTGCATGTCACTCAAAGAATCTGATGATGCTATAGTTCAGCACTGAATTCCATCAAGAGCTAGCCGCTAGTCTATTGTATAACTCCATCAAGAAACTCTGTTTTTTTTTAGCATAAGAAACCATTTAACAATGAGCAACAAATAACCTTGCAGGCCGGTAATTTGGGCCCGCTTCGCGGAGTGGGGTCTGCTCCAGTTAAGAAGATGAGTTGCAATTGTCAGGGAGACTACACACTAAACCATAATGGAGGTGCATAAAATAGAACAGTCGGCAGCGGCATATCAAATAAAGGAGACTCATGGTACCACGGGGGCATGGGCCCGAAGCAACGGACAACCCAACTAATTGCAACCTCTGGCATGACAGCTGACATATATAGCATTGTCTTTCTTTATACAAATGCATCTAATTCATGCCAACTTCTTGCAACAACCTATGTTTTTGCATAAATGCAAAATAAAATAAAATCATCTACATCTGTAACAATACTGAAATATTCACAATAAAGTTAACCTACCACTAGCAATACACACAATCCTCCGGCGTGTTCTACCGAATAAGAAAAGTAAAACCAATGCACCAAACTAAACAGCTACATATAGGTGTAAAAAAATATATGCCCTACAAAGATGCTCCATGGCTATCATCTAGCAAAAGACAAAACGATGTTCAAACCTCATGAAATTCAGTATGGTTAGCAGTTTAGTAGTACTAGCATGCTGAGATTCAACAAGAATACGCCCATTTTTTGCAGTTAAAGTTTTACGGTTTTGTTTCCTAAAAATGCAAAAAAAAAAAATGCAAGTAATCCACATACTTTTTTTTTGAAAGGAGTAATTCACATAGGGGCAGAGAGAAGAAAAACCTCACCTTGGAATACGGAGAATTTCAGAACCTCAGGGGTCGCTCTCTTGGCCGCCAGCGGGGCCGGATCCGGCGAGCCTTGAGCCGCCGGCACGACCTGGAACTGGCCGTCTCGGCGCGTCTCCTCCGGCGACAGGGGCGCTGGCTCGCCGTACAGCAGCTGGGGCCCCGCCCACCACGGCAGTGGGCCTCCGGCGCCATTGGAGGCCTGGTTCAGAGCAGCGGCCTGCCCAAATCCCTCATGGTTCTTGAAGCTCATCATTGCTGCCTTGTCTTAAAAGGAAATCGAAACCTCGTCTAAAGACGAAGTCTGCAATCCTCCAAAACTCTTGCAGGATTCCTAGCTTCAGGCCTGACCAAATAATTAAACAAAGAAAGATTATACATCCTCTTCTTAAAATGATGGCGAATTGAGTTGGAGGGAAACGAACAAGAGCATGGGGGAAAACATAATACAGGCAAAGAGGGGGAACTCATAAAAAGGGGGAGGAGAGCCTATGATGAAGGGTGAATTGAGAGGCAGGCACAGCGGTGCACGGAGAACGAACTAACACACAGAAACATGCGCCGAGGAGATTGGCAAGCCAACGAAATACTAGCATAGAACCAGAAGAACTCGATGGGCGAAACAAAGAAAAAGGAGAAACATCGTTTTCGCAAGAGAAGCATGACAGTTTGTTTGGATACATAGAAGCAACAATTACCAAGAAAAGCTAGTTTTCAGAGTCTGCTTGGGAAGGAGGAAGCCACATCAAAATCAGCATGAAAAGGGGATGGCAGCAAGCAAGATCAGAATGAGGCGAGGGATTTCATTCCCAAGGAGGAAGAGCTGGGAAAGTCAGCAAGCAACTTGCAGGCTCTCATGCATGATGCAGGCAGCTAGTAGAGTACCTGAGCTTGTTGTACCCGTGGATTCAGGACAAACCAAGGCGAGTGGTGAAGGCGCAACACATGAGCACAATGGATTCGCAAGGAGGCGAGGGGAAGCAGACAAAGCCCCACTCACATCTCAGCACCAGCAGGAGTAGGAGGCCATCTAATAATGGACGCAACAAGGCCACAGTAACACGCAGATAGAGAGAGGGCGTGTTTATAAATGCAAGGAAATGGTTGCGCGTAGAAAAGTCGCCCTACTGCTCCTTGGATGTGCACGGTGTACGGCTTTCTTTCTAAATCGTTGATTCTTTTTGCTAGTCAGCAAGGGGCACTTTTGATTCCCTGTACACTGTAGTCCATGTACTGCCGCACTACTTACCTGGGTAAGATTCGCAGGAGAAGGGCGTGCCGTAGATGCAATTCCTTTGCCAAATCGGTCCTGCAGCTACCGCGTTGTAGCTGCCAACTGTTGCTTCCTTTACGCTCTTCTCGGGCATGCAAGGACTAGACACTGCACGGCCACCGTCCCTTTGTGTTGTACCGTTTCTCCGGGGTGGTTCCGCGACGGCGTAGTTTTTCGTTTAGTATATTTCTACTAGTGTAAAATGCTGAATATACCAAAATTTTGATATTCATTTTCCTTGTTACTCTCCCAAAGCCGGTTGCTCAGTGTAATATCTATGCCCAGAGTTTACTTCCATCGTCCTAAAAGATAACATGAAGGCTTGGTAGATTAATTTATCATAATACTATGTTTTTATCAGTAGTTTCATTGATCATATGCACGTACATAAAAGAATGGTGGCACAGGAGAAATGGATACATGTCCATCTGTTGCAATATCTGTGAGATGGAATAGTACTCAGAGAATTGCCGGGTAAAGAAAATAGTATTCTGCATTTCAGGTCATCTTGTTTTCCCTCAAGTCCCTAATTGGACTCAGATTCTACGAAGATCAATTATTGGTAGTGGCGGGAGAGGGGATGTAAGCCATCTGTCCAGTGTCCACTACAAACAAGCTGCATTATATGAGGCCTTTCCCAAGGGCTTGTTGGCCCTACAAAATTTCGTTTCCTACCGCTAACCTTATGGACTACTTATGACCATTAAATACTTTAATTTGCTTTATTATATTGAAAATCAATCTTTTTCACCTATAGAAATATATGCTGTGCGTCTTTAATTCTTTATCAATACACTTTTCACTTCTATATTTTTGTCAATATATAACAATAATGACAGTATAGTATATCTCTTTGTCAACATCACAAATCAATAGATTTGATCGGTACTTGCCATTAGTACCCAAGCCCGAACACATATGCATTTGCCCGTACTAATTTCTTTACTTGGTCACATAGATCACAGGTAGGATCAATTAAGCTATTTCTACAAGATTGAAATCATGTGCAAAGAGAATTATGGATGTCTAATATCGAGAGGGATTGAACTCCTCCGTGTGGAGTTCATCTTTCCGAAAGGATTTTCAGGTGCTACTGTAATCGAAAGGTTTAATATAAAAAAGATAAGTTAATGATAGCAGCAAACTTGCAGGAATAAACAAATGTATTAATGGATGTTAACTTCTTAGTGCTTAAGGAGTCGGATCAGGAGAAAGTCAGTGCACAATGAGTAGATGAAGCTGCACAAGACCACAAGTGCCATGATCGGAAGCTGTTATTGATTTGTACAGTATAACTGTAAGTAGTTTCTTATATATAACATTAGAAAAGTGAATAAGGAATCGTTCAAACAATATCATTTTAGTTATTTCACTGGTAAATGATGCTTCAAAGCTTTCAAAATTCTAATCATAATATGAGAAAAAAGTATTCAGATCGGTTGAGTGAAAACATATGATATAAAAGTATGCAATATTAACATGGGAGATATTCATTTTGCAACTCAGTGTACTGGCCTCTTTTATTAACCACCACCGGTGTGAGCTTAATTAACCATTGAATCTCCTGATTATTTAGAGCTATGTGAATTCAAATATTTTTTACTGTAGGTAGTAGTATTTTTCAAGACAATCATAATGGTTGCTACTTGGCTAACATTTGAATTTAGGGACTTATCGCAGATCTTTTTGTGACTGTGGACCATTGCGTTCATGCTGTGCTTGAGAAATAAACACATTTATAAAGTGGAGGCAAATTTCACGGAGGACAACAATTGTTGTATCAAACATGAGTAATCAATGTGCGAGGGCGATAGTGTTTTACAATTATAATTAATTCAATATAATAACTAATGAATATGTTGAGGAAATAGTAAATAACAATTGGCTAATGAAACACCAAGGAGACAGCTTTTCATTCATCCATTTTCGTGTTCATTGTGACAAAGGCTCGGTCTAAAATCATTCCTTACATCATGTTGCACCGATTCAATGGATAAGAGCACAATAAATTTAAATCATATATATGAGTAGTACAGAATTCGTACCATAGAAATATTAGCAATCATACTTTTTTTGCAACCTATATTGAATGAAAATAGAAGTTTCCAACATCTGATACTTGTGCATTGAGCACTTGCCATAGGACATAATGATAAAAGAAACCACTGCATGCAACATGGGCCATGTTGCCAATAAAATAAGCTACAAGAAAAAAGTGCAAAGGTATCTAACAGAATTTTGCAATTAGTGGTGAAGCAGCCAGAATCTTTTAAACTGCAGAGATACAGTATCAGCAACGTTCAACGTGATCCTGTTCTTGTTAGTTTCTGTGGAAGTACTCTGTTACACTATCGTATATATTTGACGGAACAAGTACCATTAGTGGAGCTCATTTCCAACGGTGCAAGTTGCAAGTTGTCTTTTAATTTCTATAAACCTCTTTTTAGGTAGAGGCAGGTGAAGATCTAGTGATGGAAGCACTCTCGTCATTGGAGCCAATTCTTTTTAGAGCAAATTTCCTATTTGCCATTCAAAATTATACTCTTATCCTATTTGCCATCAAAATGATAGCTTTCTCCTATCTACCATGGAATGTAATTTTGCTTCTCCTATCTGCCATCACCGTGACCTCCCTACGTCAAAAAACACTATTTCACAATTTTGCCGTCATCTCTTTTATAACAATTCCAACTTTACCCCTACCTTTGTTTCCTCCACCCGTGCCCCTTTGACCGAACTCAACGGAGAGAAAAAAATCCCCAATTCGATACCTGCTGAAACCCTAAATCGAGACCTGTTCTTGGGGCGGCGGCATCTAGCGTGAAGAGGAGTGCGGCGTTCGGGCGGCGGCGGTTGGCGTGCGGGAGGGGGCGTGGCGTCCGGGCGGCGGCGTTCGTCGTGCCGGAGGAGGTAGCGGCGTCCGGCGGCGGCGTTCGACGTGCGGGAGTGGGGCGCGGCGTCGAGGCGGCGGCGTTCGACGTGCACGAGGGACGTGCCGGAGGGGCGCGGCGTCCGGCGACGGCGTTCCGGGCGGCGGCGTTCGGCGTGCGGAGGCGGCGGCGGCGCGGCGTCCGGCGTGGCGTCCGGCGTGCGGGAGGGGGCCACGACGGACCGCGCGCAGGAGCACTACGGTGGGCGCGGTGTCCCTGCGAGCAAGAGGTAGCGGGGATAGGCTGCGAGCGGGAGGAGCACATATGAAGGATCGATGCAACATCAAGTGCATTTGAGGGATGACAACACCGGAATCGTGTCTCGGTTGGCTTCCTGCGGGGTAAGTCTATGGGATTGTTTTGTACTTATTCTATGGTGCTGACATTAGGACACGTAATTGTTTGTGTTGATTCACAGGATGGACCCTAAATCAAGCTATTTGTTAGAAATCCGACTGTTTTGCAATGTTAAAAAACCTAGGAAGGATTGTGGATATTATGGCTTCGATAAAATTATCGATTCCGATATCTGCAATTTCAAGGACTTTGTGAAAGAAATTGTGGATGAGTTCCCTCCAAGATATAATGAAGTAGTGACTGTTTTCTACTATGATATGCCCACAAAAATTCTCTTACTTGTCAAAGCAGACGAAGAATTGCTTGCAATGTTTGTCAAACATGTTGATAGCAAAGTAGTTCACATGAGCATTGTATATGCTGACCCTTCGGATGTTGTGCTTGTTCCCGAGTGCCCTACTCCTCTAAGGAATGTTGCCGAACAATCCGAGAAAACTGATATCCCATGTACCCCATCTATGGATTCTCCACCTCATACTATAGCATGCCAATCCTCCCGACTTACAACAACTGAACCTTGCACAACTAGTGAGCTTGAGGTTGATGATGAAAAGTACCTTACAAACCCAGAACCGAGAGAATGAACATGTGGGTGTAGATGATGAGGGCTTATACTTAACCACGGTACCTCAAGTTGCAGCTGCTATTGACTCCGATTCGGACTACGATTCGGACTCTAATTCAGATTCGATGAGGAGTATGAAGAAGAGGACGGGTTGGTTGGAAAAGATCCCTTGCCACATAATGCACCGGTTGTAGTTTACGATAAAGATGATCCTCCTATGAATGTTGGTAGCATTTATTTGAACATGGATGAGTTTAAATTGGCATTAGCTCAGCATGCAATAAAAAATGAATTTGAATATAACACTGAAAAGAGTGACCCAGGGAGACTCGGGGCCTATTGTTCAAGGAAAAAGAAGAGGGGTGTAGATGGAGGATACATGCTTCTAGGATGGACGACAATGTATCAATAAAGGTAAGTGCATGTTTTATTTGTCTCATTCATTCCATTGTTGTTTACTCGCATTATTGTTACTCATAGTGTTTACTGCCATGATAGGTGAAGAAGAATCCTCGTCGGCATAGTTGTTCTAGTGCTAGAAGAAGTAAGCTAGTGAAGAATGCTAGCAAATTATGGGTCTCGTGAGCAAGTGAAGGATTGGCTCACCGAAGATGCAAGTCTAGGAGCAACAGAATTACAGAGAAGGATTAAGGATAAACACAAGGTATTGGTGCACTACCAGAGAGTCTATAAAGGTAAGGAGCTTGCACTGAAGCAATTATTTGGAAGTTGGGACAGCAGCTTTGATAATCTATATAGGTTTAAGGCGAGAGGTAGAAAGGTCTTCTCCTGGTAGCTTTGTAGTGATTGACCATCACACAATAAGTGAAAAGATCAGGTTTAGGAGGCTGTTTTTTGCTTTGAAACCATGCATAGAAGGATTTCTTAGAGGATGCGAGCCATATTTGGCGAGTGGATAGTACTTTCTTGACAGGAAAATTCAGGGGCAGCTAGCATGTGCATGTGCTGTAGATGGACATAATTGGATGTATCCTGTAGCTATTGGAGTGTTTGATTCTGAAACAAATGAAAATTGGATTTGGTTTATGGAAAGGCTTAGAGATGCGATAGGTTCACCACATGGATTAGCCATTTGTACGGATTCAGGACAACCTCGTGATGACTGGAGTCCAGAAGGTGTTCCCAAGTGCGGAACATAGGGAATGCATGTTTCATTTGGTGAACAACTTTAAGAAAAGGTATCATGGGAAGATTTTTGATGATCATCTTTGGGCAGCAGCATACTCATGGCATCCCTATTTCTATGAGAAACATTGGAAAGCAATGGATGAAGCTAAACCAGAAGCAATGAATTATTTGAGGAAAAACCATTTTAGGATCTGGTCAAGAAGCCAATTCTTAACACATTGCAAAGTTGACTATGTCACCAACAATCTAGCCGAGAGTTTCAACAATTGGATAAAGAAGTTTAAGGGCTTGAATTTAGATGACTTTTTAGACAAAATCGGACAACTCCTAATGAATAAGTGGCATGTTAGAAATTCAATTTCAAGAAAAATCGAGGGTCTCATATTGCCACATATCATTAAGAAGTTGAAAGAGCAAAGCAGAAATTTAGATATGGATGTGTCAAGAAATGGAGATCAAGTTGCGAAGTAAGTGTCAAGGGAGGCAATGGCTACAGATGTGTTGTTAAGCTACACGAGAAAACTTGTTCTTGTAGGGAATGGCAGGTCACGGGCATTCCATGCTCACACGCAATAGCATTCATCACCATGCTTAGAGAACCTTTGGAAAAATATGTAGACTTGTATTATTCTGTTGAGAAATTCAGAGCTGCATATGAAAATCTCATACCTTCACTACCGGACAAGTCCCAATGGCCGAAATCGGACCATGGCTTCTTCATGCATCCACCACTTCTTAAGGCTACAGCTGGTAGGAGAAGGAACCAAAGGTTCAAAGGATGTACCGAGAGTAATGGAAACACAACACACAGAAAAGGGCAGCATCGGTGCCGTGTTTGCAAGGGATATGGGCATCGTTGGTATAATTGCAAGGATGGTGACCCCGAAGACATTGCAGCCATGCTAGCTGAGAGGTAATTTGTAGCATGTATTTTTTATAATTATTTTTAGTATGTGTTTATTATGTGCACTTGACATACATTGCTAATCTGACCCACTTAATGTAGAGGGCCACCGAAGAAAAGGAGGAAAAGAGCAATCGATCCATCGGATGAAAAAAGCATTGTACCACTTGAATCAACTCCATCAGGACCTGCAACTATGTATTTTCCTCCTAGTCAAGAATGCACAGCTAGCTTGGGCTCTGGAAAATCTATCAAGTAACTTGTTGCTTACTCATTTTAGGAACCTAGCATTTTTTTCATAAGTTTATTTCATTGAAACATCTCTTATTTAATTCATGTGCAGGTCTGGAAGTGGCTCCAACCAACCTGAATTACTTTCCATTGAGTACCCAATGCCAACTTCACAGAAACTACACCACAACCTGCTACTGCCTCCAAGCTGAGAAAGAAAAAAGAAGGGAACGAAAAGGCTACGAGGAGGAAAAAGAAGAAACAAGTATCAGTGCCACCTGATAGTCCTGCCATGGGTACAAGAAGCAAGACTCAAAGTCCTGTGCAGGGCACTAGAAGCAAAAGAAAAATTCTAGATTAAATGTTTAGTTGTTGTCGTTCCTTTATTTTGCAATGCACTTGCCTCTATTTTGCTTGCGTCTGAACCATGGTATTTGGTTGGTAGTATGTCACCTGGACATGTTATTTTGGTTGGTAGTGGTTCACAAATGATGTGGTCTGTATGCAATGTCGTGTGGCAAGATAATGCTGCCAAGTTGACAAGAAAATTATCTTTATGTTGCCTTTGTGAAAAATGATATATCCCCATGTTGATTATCGGTTCAGTTTTCAGACTGGTGTGCGCCAACTAAAAGATTCAAAATATGCGAATTTGATATATTCATTGTGTCCCGTCCATATCTTGCCTGATCAGTGCAATGGCAGAAAGGAAATTAACCATTTATAACTTCATCTCATACAAAAGGGCAGTCTGGTCTTTTTCAGTAGCACTTAACACAAACCTCACAGCCAAGTGACGGTGATGGCAGATAGGAGAAGCAAAATTACATTCCATGGCAGACAGGAGAAAGCTATAATTTTGATGGCAAATAGGATAAGAGTATAATTTGGAATGGCAAATAGGAAATTTGCTCTTCTTTTTATACAGTTGCAGCTGAAGAGAGTCGGTTGAGACGTTGAGATGCACCTTTTCGCAAAGACCTACAGATAATGAAAAAGGCATAAAATTAATTTTACTTAGTGAGTACGTACCACTATATTGTTATTCTGTCCAAATGTGATAGGATTTAGAAGGTGCTCATATGAAACCTTTCCAAAACAATAATTTTGTAGAACAGTAGACAAAAGTGTTTCATTGTTTTTTGCATTTAAATAATTGTGACAACTTGGGCGTTCTTAAGTGAGATTCTAAGCACAAAGAATCAGATCAAATAAATAAGTGTAATTTGTTTATTCGGGTGCTGCAGGCCCTTCATTTGGGCTTAGCTTGTTAGATTCATAATATAGTTAATCCATAGAAAAGAAATAAAGTTGGAGACATTGTCTATCTTGCGCTCAACTTTACACATGTTATCAAAATATGTAAATGAAAAATAAACAAATATATTATTAGGGGTGGAAGTATGTGCAGTGCAATTTCGAGAACACTAATTATTGGGAGGAAACTTTGGTTGTAGATGTAAATAATGGCTTTTAGGATCTTTATAAGCGAGCTGCTTGCATTGGCAGCACGAATCGGTATACTTTAGACAAATAGTTTTATAAAACTACACTGTTAACGAGTGCCTTGGAAATTAAACAAAAGGAAACAATGAAGTGGAGTAGCAGTCAAATTCTGTTTGAGCAACCTTAGAGAAGATAACGTGTGTTCGTTTCCTGGGTCTAAATTTTATAGCTGTCATATCAAAAAGAATCTTAATATTTATGAGTACTAAATAAAGTTTAATTACAAAATAAATTACAGATCCTTAGACTAATTCACGAGACGAATCTAATGAGGTTAATTAAGTCGTGATTAGAAAACGGTTACGGTAGCAACACTTTAGCAAAACATAGATTAATTAAGCTCATTAGATTCATCTCGAAAATTAGCATCAATCTCTAAAAGGGTTTTGATATTAAATTGATCGAAATATTCATAAATAGTAAGATTCTCTTTGATGTGACAGTCGCTAAATTTTAGAGGAGGGAAACGAACAGGGCCAAATAGTGAAGAATCTGTCTGGTGCCATAGTGAAAAACACATTGCATAAATTTGTCAGTCATACTTTCTTAAAGAGTAAGCAGAAGTGTCAATTCAGTCAGCAAGGCATGTACTAAGGCCCTGTTCGTTTCCCTCCCTCTACAATTTAGCATCGTCACATCAAAGAGAATCTTACTATTTATGAATATTTCGATCAATTTAATGTCAAAACCCTTTTAGAGATTGATGCTAATTTTCGAGATGAATCTAATGAGCTTAATTAATCTATGTTTTGCTAAAGTGTTGCTACAAGTAACCATCTTCTAATCACGACTTAATTAACCTCATTAGATTCGTCTTGTGAATTAGTCTAGGGGTCTATAATTTATTTTATAATTAAACTTTATTTAAGTACTCATAAATATTAAGATTCTTTTGATGTGACAGATTATAAAGTTTAGATCCTAGAAACGAACACACGCTAAATAATTGTTTTCCTAAACAAAGAATAATGTGGCATGACAAACGACACAAACATATTGGAAATCCAGCTCAGCTGTGGGGCTGATGCTGCACTGACATCCTTTTTACAGTGGTGCTGGTGCTGCCCTGGGGTGTGGCCACCACTCTTTTCCCTTGGTCCGCTTTCCTATGCTCGCGTCATCATCTTATCCTCTGCCTATTTTTAACACACTCGTGTCCTGCTTGGCAACTTCCTGCATCTCTATGCTGCTAAAATAAACCGTTAGCTTTGCCCGTAAGAACTCAGATTCAGATTCCAACTTCTATCATTCTATGGAGTTGGATTCATACAGCTTTTTATTAAAAAATACTGTATTAGAATGCGTTGAACAGTCCAACAAACCCTTAATCTTTTTCTACCGTTATACATCAAGCACTTGGATTTACCAACGATACTAATATATTCATCATTCAACGCAAAAGTGGAATTTAATACTTTTGTTAATACTACATAAATTTAGAAAAAAATGCTTAATACTTTTGTTAATACTACGTAAATTTAGAAAAAATATATGCAATGGTTAAATCCGTACACGGTTGGATGCGTCTACATCCAAATGGGGACTAAAACGGACCTCGTTTGCGGTAGCCATTTACTCAGTGCTTCCTCGGTGCAAAAGTTCGGGTGCCTTTTGGTGCTGCTTCTCTCTGCCTCCTCATTCTGTCCTCTCTTAGTGCAAATTTTCTTGCATCTTTAACCTCTTTTGGATGACACAAAGTTCGATTCCCTGTGGCTTCAGCTTCAGCTATGGTGAGCTGTACCTGTGCCTTTTCCATGCAATTCTGCGCAGGTGGTTTTCTTTAGTGCGAGAGTCTCATGCACCGGTCCATCTCACAAGTTGGCAAAGGGAGCCAAGGATCCAGGAAGCCAATTACGGTCCCTTCTCCTAGGTTTCATCGGTCCTGTGATCTGTCTTCCTCCGTGGACATGAAGCTCGTGGCCGTAGAGCATTTGTTTGTGTGTTTTCATCTGGTATCCTTCCTGATCATGTAACTCCTGCTGTGCTGCAGGCCCGGAAGAAAAGAGCAGCAACATGTGAGGCTTTGGAAATGCTGCAAGGGCTATGGGAAACCGGCAAAACTGTGTCCCAAGAATGACAAATGAAATAGAGTAGTATAAACCTGCCTGGCGCAAGGAACAAGTTTACAGATGTACCATTGGATACTACTAACACAAACGCAAATGAGACAAGTCAGAATTAGATATTACGTGCAAAATGAATATTGATTTGGCCGGCTGAGATTTTCTTTCCTTTCCCATCTGTCTCCTTGTTGGCCAAAATTTGTTTTTCCAACGACCTGTTGTTGCTGCTGCCGAAGGGGAGACAGCTCAGCTCATTTTTGCTCTGTTCATAAATTACTTCGGATTTCCATGTCGCCAGTATCTATCTTTGGAAGTGATAAGTTGTAAGATTGTGTTATTTCTATGGACCTCTGTTCAACAGGGCAGCGATTAGTGCTCAGATTTATTAGAAGCAGGAACTTTTTTTTGGAACAAAAAGTCCTCTGACATAAAGAAATAATGATGCCATTTTGTACCGAGAACAATATTACGATGATTTGCGGGTATTAATTATTGAACAAAGTGGGACAAGGACAAGATGCAATTTGCAAACCCATCACTCTGGACTTGTAGTTAACTGACGTACGATCATAAGACGTTTTCAGAAACTTACGGCAAACGATGTCGGTACATCTGGCTCACTGGCTGTCGACATCACGAGGACCAAGCAACTCTGTACAGCTATGCAAACTGGCCAATATGATTTTCTTTTTCATTGGTAGCGACTTTGCGAGTTCTATTTTATGAAAGTAATGACATGGCAATAAAAGGACACTCATCGAAAAATCGAAAGTTAACCGCAAATGGCAATGAGGCAATGAAAGGACACTAGTAGAAATTGACACCATTGATACACATGGTTGAACTTTCCACACAAGCACAAATTCCGGATACAAGGAATCTGTCGGGCAAACCTAGAGGCCGTTAAAAACAACATCAGGATTCAGGGAGATCGAAGGAGGCAGGGGCAGTAGAGAATAGACAATGGCTGCGTCTCAATAACAGCTTAAAAGAACTTGTTGAACTGTCCGCTCAGGGTGTCCTTGAGGTTTGAGTAGAGGCCATAGAGGGAGTATTGTCGCAGGTTGGACACCTCATACCACGAGTTCAGAACTGATTCGTGCTTATCGGTGCCTGAGAAAGCCAACTGGATGCCGATGCTGCAGTCCACAGGTCCTTGACTCTTGCAACTTTGTGTTCTAATGGCACAAGTTTGTTTTCCAAGGCAAACAAAGTTTGACTTCCCTGAGCAAGCATCACAGCCATCCTTCTTCCAGTGCAAGTTTTGAAGTCTGCCTTTGTTGAACTCAAGAACCTAAAAAAGTGTCATCAGGTAGCAGAAAGGGTTCAGAATTTCTAGTTCTCAAGTCCAACATGGAATTTTTTCAGTTCCTTACCAGAGTAAAGCTGGAAACTGTCACTGAGGAGTTAGAAACAAAGATCGGCGGAGATCTGGCTGCATACTTCCTACCAGCAAATGCTACCATGTATCCACCGACCGAAGCCTGCAAAGCAAGCACAAGATCTTCAGTCACATATGGATAATTTTTCAGCATTTAATGCATGTTTGTTTACCATGAATGCAGTCAGAAAAAAAAACTGATACTCAGGTGACACAGTGTAAACTTGATGGATAAGTAAAATTTCAGGTGTTCATAGATTTGACACTACTAGAGTATCTATCACAGCTCATACATTATACATGTAGAATAATTCATAATGCAGTGTTTTGATTCGAGCTTCTAAGCACACAAAGGCAGTGATTACCAGCATAAAGTACGTACGATCCCAAGCAATACTAGCATAATAAATATGAAAGACTAGGCCAAGACCCCAAGATCAAGAAATATTGATCACAAGAAACATGATACATATCAGTAGGTCATGTTAACAGTAACAGTCGTAAAAAGAACACACTAAAGCACTTTGAAAGCAGAACATTGAGCCAAGCATCTCAATGTGAGATACAACAATCGTCAATCCTAGAAATTAAGGGTTGGCGGTGTTACATATACAAATATAATTTACTCAAAAATTATATCATGAATCTTAATCACACATCCTGGATCTTAGGTTAGGACGACAAAACCTTGTAAATACAAGATAACTATGCCTAGATACAAACAAGATGTCAAGACCTTGTCAAAAGTACTTAGCGGAATAAATTGTCCCACAAAAGCTTTGGATTGGCACAAAAGTACTTCCGAACTTATATGATCAAAGTATCAAACAACTGCAAAAAGGCTTCATTTGAGATAAAACATGACCCTAGAAGATCAGAAGCTTTACAAGAAAGAGAGAGAAAACTCAATTTCAGTCAGACTAGCTTGAATGCCGGGTCAGAAGGATGTGTGAATGTTGTGCTCTAGCAATCTTAGAACTTAGATATGATCCCTGGCAAAAATTTATAGCAGAATAAACAGAGTTCTTAGTGTCAGTTTGATTTCTAGAAGGATGTATGCATGATGAACACTTATCAGAACGACAAAATTATTCACATACATTACATAATATCTCCTCACAAGGAAGTCACTTAGGATAAGTTCTTACTAAAATAGAGTTGGCAGAAAGGCATTTGTTTTCTTATCTGATCCCATGATTGCAAAAGATCATCATTTAATCCATAGAACTACGACCCAAGCAGATAAGAGTCTTTCACAGACAGAGAAAAACTTAACATGGGCCAGGCTAGCTTGAATGCCTAATCATCGATTTCTTATCTTGCATTGCATGGTTTCTATGCGTTCAAAATGTACAGATAATATATAAAAATGGTGGTGCAAATGTTTTATTTTACTATTTTAGCACTCTCATATCTCATAACTTGGATTTGTCATCGGCAAAAACCTATACAACAATAAAGAGAGTTAATAGTATTGGCTCAATTTCTCAAAGGATGTGTTTTTGATGAATCTCCGGATGGTAAAAGCATTTACATGCATAGCACAATATCACCTCACAAGAAATAACAATTAGGATAATATTTTGCTATGTAATAGAGATGCCTGATTCCCAGTTACAAACATGTTATAGCACGTCCTAGATGAAACTGACTAGGATTGGAAAATATTTCTCTGTTGTCACCTTTTCTAGTGTATGGAACTTAAATATACATGCATGCCCCACTTGCATAAGATATTCAGCAATTACTGAATTCCAGGAGGATACAGACAAGACAAGAAAGGACTAGAACATCAAACATCTTAACAACAAAAACCTAATCACAACTCTCAGAAAGATGTTAAGATTCATCTGACAGTCAAACGATCAGGGAACCAGACGAGTATCCAGGTTACAGTTACATCACAATGCAGATTAACTGATTAATGCAACAACATACTAGTCCTTTGTCCCCACTTGCGGTGCCACAGTTTCTAGAGCAAAATCCGTGCACGGAAGTGTATCTATCAATGGAGCAACGACGTTACTCCTGCTCTGAGTTACAAACAGATCAAAGAACACAAGAGACAGTACCGAGATCATGCTAACTCACCCCCCCCCCCACTCCAGTTCGGAACACCCACAAAACGCTGGACAGCATAGCAAAACATAAGAAAATCAGAGCATTGCAAGCTAATTCCCCTACCTGCTCCGAAATTTTCACAAGCACGTCCAACGCAAGCTCCTCCGGATCCACCCATTACGGCATTACCCCGACCAAAAAAAAAAAGAAAAAAATCACACTCAACTAAAGAGAGGGGAAGAAGGTGGGTCTCTTACGGGGTTGAATCCAGTAGTGGTATTGACGGTGAGCAGGGAGATCTCGTCGACCTTGGGGCGGAAGACGGCGAGCTGCGCTGAAGAGGCGAGGTTGAGGCGGCGGTCGCAGGGGAGAGCTGCGTCTGGCCAGAGAAGAAGGAGTTGTACCCGGCGAAGGCCACCCCGAAGGTGAAGCCGTCCCCGCGCTGGATCCGCGCATCGCTGCACGGCTCGTACACGCCGTTCGTGTCCCCCGCCGCAAGCTGCGAGAGGCAGGACGCGGCGGTGAGCGCCGCGACGAGAAGCATCCGTAGCGGCGCGACGGAGGCCATGGTGGTGAGATTCGCGGGGTCGTGGAAGCAACGAGCTGGCTCGAGCAACCAGTAGTTCGAAGAGGAGAGGCAGCTCGTGGGTGACAGCGGTGGAGGTGGGTGAGGGAGAAGGTGAGTGGTGGGCCACCCCTCTCGGTTGGCTCGGCTGACAGCTTTCTTGGGCTATTAGGCCGAGGGCCTTTCTAGATCGGATTTTTCTGGGCTGGATTGTGTCTGGGTCAGAAATGTTAGTCCACCGATAATCGTATCTTTTTTTTTTCATTTTTGCCTGTGAAAGATTTAGAGCCGCACTCCCTCCAGTTTCAAATTCTGGTGAAATTTTGAAATGAAGATGGAAGTATTAAAGCATCCATGCATATAAAATGGAAGTATTTTTCCTTGCACATGTCCTAAATAGGTGCCTGTCGACGCATATACACATAAATCAGTTTCTTGGATTTTCATGTGGAAACCAAGCACGTAAGTTGATGAACGCTGAGCTGATGAAGAATGTGTCAGATTATATAAGTTGTTGAAGTCAGAAACAGCATGGAATCTCAATCCTCAACTACTCAACGTGAAATTTCCTTTCGGTAAAAAGATAAAAGGCAAAGTTTCACCAGGCATCTTGCCTTTTTGCAAGAATCGGTGTATTTAATTCATATATTGTTTCCAATATTTTGCCATGTAGTACTGTTTACCATCAGACATTAGTATACATAACTCAGCGTCAGCATTTTGAAAAAAAAAGAATAATCAGAGAAGTAAAAATGAGCAACCAAAGGCCTAAAAGGCAATTGGAAAAACAGAATGAAAGCCGCTGCTAAAAACTGGACCAGAGAGGAACTAAGCCAATTTTGCGCAGACAGACGTCACGACTCCCCTCTGCGTTGGTCAAAGTTCCAAGGAAATCCAGCAAGATGATGCCAGAAGAATTTGATTGAAAACATTCTTGTTTCTGACGTGATCTACATAGAGACTCTGTCCAGATTCTGTGACCTGAAATCTTATACAATTTCATACTCTGTAGGAAGGACCATCGATAATTGCCCTCCCTAGTCCCTACTATTTCAAATTTAGCTGTATGCCTGTATCTGGTGCCTATCCCAAAGATGTGGCAAAGGATTGCAAGGTCTAAAGAACATCCAGTTCCTGATAGGACATACAAAAATGCTCTTGTCCAGATGTCGCCCGAACATGTTTATACTTTCCTGGGATAAACCATTGATAGCAGGCCTCCCAACTATAGCAACAGAACGAACAAAACATGCCGGGTCCATTCTTTTTCTGATGATCTCACATTCAGGGCACATCATTCAATAGAGGCAGGACACAAGCGACATAAAAAAGGATGCATCTAACGTATTCAAAATATTGAAAGGAATAAACTTATAACCAGTGAGAGGTATATTAGGGTTTAATGTTATTGGATTAAACATGCTTTTAGTGCGGTTTGTCTCACACTTTTTTTCTCTTTACAGACTTTATGCAAGGAATCCTGCAGCCAAAGACAAATGTGCTCTATGATTTAGACTGTACACAGTCCATAGCCGCATCTGCATGTATTGACAAATTGTCTCCATGCCCAAAGTATATATGCACTGACTACTGCCGTATAACTTGTCAACAAAATTATAGTGGAGACACCAGATTTACGTCAACAATTCATAGCCATACCACCATCACCAAGCAGCAGCACTTCTTGCCAGTAAAAAAAAAGTTCAGTAAAGAGCAAGAAGGGTTTAGACGGCAGACATTGACACTATCTTCTATCTCCATCTGATCACAAATTGGTAGGGCAAGCCAAAATGTTTTGCACTCAAACAGTTCTTTCACTTCTTTGATTCCTGAAACATCAACAGCATGTCCTGGCTGAACCATGAAAGGCAATGCATTACTGTCCAGCAGGGTGAATTTTCCGTGTATAGTTCCAGCATCAAGCAATCGACAGCAATTCTTGTAGTGATGTGCACATTGCTGCCGCTCAGATTGCAAGGCATTGCAGGTCCAATAAAATAAATGCATGCAGCAAGACTAGCAAAGTACATAGAATTTAGCATGACCAACTTGTGACTTGATCGTAATAACTGAAGGAGATTTCTGCAATCCAAGATGTAGGCCTAAATTATGTTAAGCATTTGATAGAGCAACCATATAATCAAGCTAATTGAAGCAGAATTCTACCAATGCCCAACACAAACAACATACTGTTACATACAATTATTTTAATTGATGACACAGCAACAATCTAATATAGTATGCCACTTTATTATGAAAATGTCAAGCATACAGATTACATAACAACCTAATAATCCCGCATTTCGTACTATGTACACTCCATTTGGAGACACTTCTCTCCAACACAACACCTAAATAGAAGAAGATTAGTTCTTTTTCAGCAATGCCGTACCTCATTCATCTCGGTGTGCAAACTCCAACACCATCAAAGTCTGGATCGCTGCATGCCTAGTCACGTAGGATGACCGAGTCCGCAATCTCCATCAGTGGCTCAAGGCACTCAGGAGCAAACTTGCGGGCAAACATATATGAGTATGTCCCATTTGATTTCCTCAGCTCCGTGATCAGGCTTGCCGACACCTCTCCAGGCCCGTAGGTATGTGGGTGACCGGCGACTGAATCTGTCCAGTTTACCCTTGTCAGGGTATACTTAGTGCAACCCTCAGGATCTTGCATATCCAGCAATGTGGGAAAGTAATGCTCTTCTGGGTAGCATGAATCCCTGCGCTTAAATAGGCAAGGCTGCTTGAATTTCTTCCACAGCCGCATATCCCTCACAACCATGATGGCATGTCTTCTTGTGAGCACGAAAAACTGCGATCCAGCACGAAACTGATCATACGGCACCTCCGGGAGCATCATGTCATCACCTCGGGCATAGTACCTATCATGCAGTAGCGTGGGATCGTTGTCCATGTTGTCCTTTATCTCGATGAAGCTGCGGTGGTGGCCATGAGGGCCGGCGTTGTCGGAGAGGAGTGCATTGTAGAGAGTGGGGAATGGGTGGAGCGGAATGCAGGACTGTGACAGGAGCGCAAAGAACTGGTTGGCTGGGTCATCGATGAGTGCGGTGGCTAGGAGGCGGCGTGCGGCGGAGATGAGCGTGGGGGAGGCGCGCTGCGTGGCCTTGGCGGGTACAAAGCGACCCCGGAACGAGCGCGTGGGCGGCAGCTCGAGGACGGAGTAGGGGTCTGCGTGGACGTAGAGGTTGAAGAGGTCGTGGTGGCCGTGGAAGAACTTCTCCCAGAGCGGGGAGAAAACGAGGTCGGAGTTGGTGAGGAAGAGGAACGCGACCTTGGGCGCAGGGCGGCGGCGGAAGAAGTAGGAGGTGGTGGACGGCGTCGGCGTGGCCGAGGAGGACGAGAGGATGGCGCGGCGGAAGAGGGCGAGGTCGTCGGACTCGTCGGCGTCCGGGATGGCCGGGAGCGTCTTGGGCGGGAGCAGGCGGGGCGCGAGGAGGAAGACGACCGGGATGGAGACGAGCAGGAGAAGGGAGAGCACGAACGGCGAGGAGTACGCCGTCGCCGGCGACGTCATCTCCGGGCAGGGGCTCCCTCGGAGTCAAGATTCGCAGAGCACGGGCAGCTCGCGGCCAATGCGGCGGATCTCAGGGTTCGGTGGGGGTTGAGGGAGTAAGATCAGATTTCCCCAATGGAAAGAAAAAAGGATGAAGGGATTGAGAGCGATTGATGGGGACAGTCCTCCCTCAAATTGGGGACAAGGAAGAAAAGGGCCGGCGACCTGGATCTTGCGATTTGGGGACAAGCTCCTCCGCCCCGCGAGAGGATTGAACACGACAAAAGATCAGTGGGGAGATTTCTTACTCTGCAGCATGGATCAAAGGGAGCCAAAGAACTCGGACGATTCCTCCAGAAATGGCCAATGGCGCCGCGCCGCGTCCCTAGGCTCCAAACCGGTCGAACCCCATCCCAGCCTGGCGCGAGATCCGCGAAGGGCGAGGACACCCCAAACCAAGAAGGGGGCAGGAGCGGGGGACGAGCCAGGAAGCACGAAACCCGGCGCGGGAACCGGGAATGGCGGATCCAAGAGCGGCGACCCCGCGCGGAGGAGCTGGCCCGGCGACGGGATCCGAGCGCAACACAGGCGGGGACCGGGAGTCCTGCCGGAGATCTCTGTACCGGAACGGGAGGAAACGGAGGTGGAGGCGGTGGCCCGAGGAACGGAACGACAAGGGGGAGGTGGAGAGAGTGTGAAGGCGGAGGAAGAGGAAGATGACGAGGGAGATGCGCGGACTTATATCTGTGGCGTTCAGCTCGTCGCTGTCACCGGCGGGTGGGCCCGGTCGCCTGGCGAGGACAGGGAAAGGCTTAATTAAGGGGTGGGCGTTGCAATTAACTTAACCGATGGCGACGCGCGCAACGGGGTGTGGTTAGCGGGTTGCCGCACTCTCACTCCGGTCCCTGTTCTCCGATCCCAGCGGTTGGATCCGCCCGCCGGCGCGAATCTCCACGCCGCGAGCCTTCCTCGCGTCTAGAAGCGTCTTAACAGGGAGAGATTAATTGAGGGTTAAACGACGACGGACGGGCCAGCCAGTGCTGTGCAGTCACGTCATGTCGCCTTTGGATGGTGGAGGCTCAAGGGTGGGGCCACGTGTCGGTGGGCGTGGGGAGGATCTTTTTTTATTGGGCGGCAGCTGAAAGAGGGAGGGAGGGAGGTAGGTGGCTGGCGCGTCGCATGGACACGTTGACCGAACGCGAGCTTCGTCAGGTGTAGCACTAGTACTAGCTGCCATGCTTCTTGCCTGCCTGATCGAGCGCGTAGGTTACGAATTGAATTGTGGTTTCGTTAGATCGTGGCGTTTCTTTTGCGTCACAGTTTTTTGGCGTTTCTTTTGCTTTAAAGCTGCTTAATTAGCGGTTGAGCAACTCCCGTTGTTGTGTCATCAATTACAAGCCAAAAATATTTGGCAGTATTTTAAAAAAGATACAAATAAATATAGTTATAAGTTGCTCCAATTATGTGAGAGAGCTTCCCGGTACATCGAATTCTACGGCTGCGATTCGTTTCATTGCATCAATACGTAGGCTCACTCGAACGAGCAAAATACGATGTTGGTGAACAAAATCACACGCCGTTGAGATAATGATAAACGATCCCTATCTCTGAAATAATACATAAATATGAGAACGATACAAGGTAGTGTGGCAGTGGTGGATGTGATAACCAAACACTATTGTGCACTACTTGCACTTTCCAGACATCTGTAATTGAGTAATAATCAGGCTACTATCGACTAGCTGTCCTTTTCCAGGCACCTTTGGTAAGTCAAGCGAGTGCTTACTTTTAATCTAATCGTGTTGTGCAATTAACCCGCGTATGACCTGATCAATCGCCGGTGAGAGTTTATGATGAGTAAATAAACAAACGCTCGTCGCCAGAGAGACCTGCAAGTGTCAAACTATCGGTCACTATATATCATATTAGTATCATGGGTTGAGAAACATATGTAGGATCTCATCATAAAAAAACAAGCCATCTTAACAAGAAAAGAAAAAGAAGACAGATATGAAGGCACGCACACGGCATGACCTGTGTGGCAGTAACCAACTCCTTAGGGCCTGTTCGTTTCCACCTATATAATTTTTAGAGGGGTTAAATCAAAGAGAATTTTATTATTTTAAGTACTTAAATAAAGTCTAATCTCGAAACTAATTGCAGACCTCCCTATCTAATTCACGAGACGAATCCAACGAGGATAATTATGGTGTTATTAGAAGATGTTTACTGTAGCACCACTGTAGCAAAACATAGATTAATTAGGATCATTAGATTCGTCTCGCAAATTAGAGGGAGGTCGCGACATAGGTTTTGTTATTAAATTAATAAAAATACTACTAAATAGTAAGATTTTCTTTGATGTGACGAGTATATAAATTTTAGAGGGTGGAAACGAACGGGGCCTTAGTAACATCATGAATGGACTTTCTCAGCAGATACGACATGCTTCAAGTGCTGGTCATCCACTCCAAACTCCAAGGACGTCCTTTTTTTTTTTTTTTGAGACAAAGGACGTCCTTATTGTTGGCTGATACTAGCATTGTCCTCGTGTTAGTCTTGCTCATTTTTGGAGCACATACTAGTATACTTCTCGGTGCTAGCGAAAGCCCACTGCCTCCAAATTCTCAAGACTCACATGAGATGAGCTGTTGGCTCTCTCCTTGAAAGCTATAGACCGAGAATCCGAGATGGGTGCAGTGGAAATCCTTGGTTGTGGATGGTAGTGGTGGTTGGGTTGCAGGTTAGATCATGTTAATACACTG
Organism: Chloris gayana; assembly: GCA_031894775.1. Lineage (NCBI taxonomy): Eukaryota > Viridiplantae > Streptophyta > Magnoliopsida > Poales > Poaceae > Chloris > Chloris gayana. Next base: position 163,559 of record JAUNZO010004789.1, on the reverse strand, counting down.
GAGTTGACGCCGCAAAGATTTTTGGGATCGATATTTGTCTTAGAACCCAAAGCGGTTCAAACACGATATGAGTTTGATATTTGCAGTTGCAGTGCAGTAGCTTCTCTCTAGTAACTGTAGCATATGGGTGGGCACAGGCAGAATTTTCCATTAGCATACTAGTCGCATGGAAAAGAAATTGTGAAAATGGTACGGTACAGCTGGAATTAAACACTGAAGTGCTTTTAAAATTCCAAGGAAAGTCACTCGTGTGTACCAAAAGAAGAGGCCTTACAGACTTACGGTACGTGTCTGGAGCCTTGACTTGTTGGATAAAGTCAGAATTGACTTGTTGGATAAGAAACCACAATATATTTAGCTCCGATATGGAAAATGAGTTCAGAAGATGATGCAGGAATGCAACGCCTACGCCACGTTGTCTTGTTTTGACATTTCAGTTTTGTACGATAGTACCCCTTCCGGTACACAGGACCTTACCATCTACGCAAAGTAGCTTCTGACCATACGTAGTGACGGGATACGGGCATGCTGAAAGAGACGCTGCGATGGTTATCGCCTTGTACGACATCTCATGCCAGATTTTCTCCTTGATTTTTTTAGTAATACAATTCCAAGATGATATCAGCTGCTCAGGAGTACACTTCAGTAACAAGCCACATCCGAAGACACGAGAGGTGGGTGAAACAGGCTTAAAAAGCGTGAGAACATGCGGCACACCCGAGCGTCTAGAATGCCAGTAGATCTGAATATCTGATCCGGGTCGCTGTCGGTCTGGATCCAGGCCTGGCGTGCGCGGCCACATTCCGGCGATGTCATCGGTCATTATCGGCAGAGAATTGATGGATTCTTTTCTTGCCATTTCTGCCACCACAGGCCTGCTGCACCAGCAATTTTTACTGTTCTTAAGCTCACCACTCTCAAATACTGTATTTGTCACTCTCTTCGGTCCCCCTTTTAGTCTCTGTTGACTTAATCATTCGAATTTACAGTCGAGGCATTTCAAGCTCTCTTGCAGGCAACTGAGTAATGCTGTTGCCCTCGAAATTCCTGAAAATCTATGTGCTCAAAAGCAGGGCATTTAGGCTTTCCTACTATTCATTGTAGCAGCAGAGATCACAAATTAGTTAGTACTGCTCAGTGCTCACATGACACATGACGCGCCACATGATCCCAACAGAGGGCAAGTTTGCAACCACATGATCCCAACTTTGACGAGACCAATCATAAACAAATCTGGAGAGCATGCAACTTTGACCGGAATGATTGTACTCGAAAGGTATACCAGCAGAGGCTGGTGCTCTGCGATAGCTGGAGCACGGTTCCCGCGAAACTTCCACGCACTCGACGAAGGGGAGCTCAATCATGGAGATCGATCTGCGATGCTCGATCAAAAAACATCCTGTTTATATTCTAGTCACATATCTTTCCAAGTTCTGTCAAGGAAAGCAGGGTCAGAAATTGCATTATTCAAGCAACGAATGGCTCTTAAAATGCTCCACATGCTTCCGAAATATGCCAATTTTATAAGATATGTGCGCGTGCACCTGCTGATGCGTTATCAGTTGATCAAACCTTGCACACATATTTTATGTAACCATGAAGAAAAGGAGGCATACTGTACTAAGGAGGATCATAGTTTTCAAACAGAAGGGATACAATACAATAAAGCCACACACTACTTCCAGCGGATAGAGAACGTTAAGAAAGTAAAATCAGAACAAGGCAATGCAGAATAAAATATCACACGGATAATACTGCACACAACGGGAACTCAAAATAGGATTTTGTTTTGAAAATGTTATTTACACAGATGAAGCATGCACAGCTGAAGAAATACACCACGAACGGCTTGTGTTATCAGGCCTGTAACTCAACCTGCTTCCCAGCTTGGTTAGGAGCGTCCGTCCGTGCTTTCGGATTGGACCTAGCACTGGCAGATCTGATCATCGAATTTCTGCGCGTTGGACCCTTTCCTGCTTCTCCGCCAACTGTTTGGGCACATAAAGATAAGAGACATATCAAAACCCTGAGATTTAAAGAGTATTGGAAATGCACAACATAAGTAGAGTGGTATGATAGTGTGGTTCTAAATCATGTCATCTAAAGATGACCAGAAGCACTACGGGGCTGTTTGCTTCGCGTCATGGCCTGAGTTGCCTGCCCCAGGGATTGCACTCAAAATCGAGCACCTGAGGTGGCTGCCTGGCCCAGGCAAAAAGTGAGGATTCAAAGCAAACAAGCCCTATATGATAGCTCAGGAAGGAATTAGACATGCAGCCTAATTAACCATCTCACCTGAATGTTTTAGTTTTCAAAGAGTTTTTCAAAATCTTTGGGTCAAATAAACTTGTTAGCATATCACTTAAGCTTGAAATGGAAAAGAATGCATGACTCAAATTTTGTCGCTTTCAGCTGCAAATGTCAGACATTTTTTACCACTTGACTATGAAAACAACGATAAACTATTAAGCATTCAACTATGCGACCATCCACTACCTCCTCTAAGAAACGGTTAGGTAACTTGCAAGTACTGTATGTTTACCATTATTTGGAAGGGATTGCCGTTTCTTGGCTGATGCATTTACTTGCAGAAGCTTATCTTTTGGCCTGCGCACAGTCTTGGAAGCTAGTTCTGTGGGCTGGGAGGTGACTTCCTCAAAACCTTCATCTGAAACCTTTGCCTTCTGTTTGGATGATCCCAAAGATGAGGAAGGTAATACACTTGTTGGTCGTGCAAATGAAGCACAACTAACATCAGAATATGACTTTTTATGGTGTACACCTTTCTTCCTTGCCCCTTTTCCCTTTGGGCTGACCTCAGACTTCATTCCTTCATCCTGCTTGTCTTCGAGCATTGTCACACTCTCTTTGGTATTATTGTCAAGGAGCCTGTTCTCCCATGGACGTACAGCCATCCACCTATCTAACCAATTTGACCCCCAGTGATTATCATCCAGTTCAGATCCTTGCACACCTGTCAATTTCTGTTGCCTGGAACCAGCTTGCCGCTGACCAAGATAAAAGAACTTTTTAGTCAATCCAGAAGTTAACAGACACAGAAGAATACTCAAATTGTTGGACGGGTATAATGTTTTTTATTTTGGATATAGTTGGATTTCATCTCTAGTCTACCCAAAACGCTTGGCATTAAACAAAAAGGCTTTGTTGTCGTTATTACTGTTGATGGGCAAAGGTATATATTTATATTGTAAAAACATTATAAAAAGCTAAAAAATAGTTTTAAATCATCATCCATTCTGATAATTCTTTAGTGGTGTGGAATGCCTTGTCAAGTGTCTGTCTAGGTCCCAGTGTTTGTGGTGGTTTACATGCACCAGAAGCAAATAAAGGATGCATCTGAACAAAACAAAAGGTAAAATGAGATGTATCTTCGCTAACTGAAATTATTTGCAGGCTGAGCAAACATGTAACACACCCTTCATCATTGTTATTTGACTACTTCACTCAACAACATGCAGTTCATTATTCACACTTTTCAGCATAGTAGGTGTACCCCTAAACATTACCTGATGAGTCAAAGCATATGCCATTGCCCTTTCACGCTTAGCAGCAGCTTCTTGCCTTTTCAATATTTTAGCTTGCATTTCCTCTGCAGAACCAATGCTACCACACCAGCCTTCCTGCATTTGCAGTTGTAGCAGAGGCAAATACAATTATCAAATAGTAGCAGTGTACATTAGAGAAAATTCATACCACTTAGTTGTCCTAGTTGGAAGACTGGTGGACAATAACAACTATGAATGAGATAATTGATCAGGTCAGAGGGGACTGATTCATATTCATCTATTGCTGGAATAATTATTTCAGTACAACAAGAGACCATACACACACATATAAAAAATAATAACGGTAACATCTTCAGTTTGATAACATGATACAGTTTTATCAACATAAAAGGTATTGATCCAAACTCATCAGACCTTTCAATGCATGTACCCTAACAAAGAAATACTGCAAATACGAGTGAAAATGAGACAAGATTAACTGGTGTACCTCAACTTCACGGACAAAGTTATTATGATCATCCTGCTCAGCAACCTTTTTCTGCGCCACTTGATTTTCTAAGGCAACACGAACTTGTCTTGCCCGTACACAAGCTTGAGCTTTTACAAGTGCTTGCATACATTGAAGTGTTTCTGCTGTTTGCTTCCTTACAGCATGACCCCTAATAAGGGCTTGAAGTAAAACTATTCCTTTCAAAGCTCGTAAAGCACGTCTAGCCTGGCATGTATGAATTCAACAAATATCAGAATTCAAAACCTCAAGCAATGAAAATCATGAGACAACATATTTTTAATAAAGTGATCGATTCCTTAACCCATGCTTAACAAAAGCATAAATCGTATCTGCATACTTATAAGTCAGGAAAGAAGCCTCAGTTTCAAAGTTTGTTCTTGCCATCTTGACAACTAAGGAATTAAAAGAAACCAGTGTTCCAGAAACGATAGAACCACGAAGAAAGTTGTCATTTTCTAATACTGTAATGCACCTATCGATCAAACTTGCAGATAGTTTACAGGTTCCTTTGAATAAAAACCTAAATAGTATTTGATAAAGTCAGTTTATCAACATGGCAGAACACTTACGGCTACATAGTAGCTAACGAAATGTAAAGATAGCATACCAAGAATGCCCGAAATGCAGACTGGATAACTGTTGCTGCTAGATTCTCTTGACTATCACAATCAGTCTGAGAAACATGTACATCATCAAGTAGTGTACTGTTGGGAGAAATTGAATTTGAAATCGTTTGTGTGTTTTTGTCATCAGCTGATGCTTCACTTTGTACTGCAATTTCTTCTACTGTAGGTGCACCTTCAGGATATGAGTGTCTCCGTTTATGCAGCGACTGATCATCAAAGCTCCTCTACAATATTATAACACACTGTCATGATGTGAAGCAAATCCAACTAAATGCAGTAGCTGCAGTACAGCAGTGAAGCATTCTAATGATAGAAGTTACATGACAGACAGGCAGCATATCTATTTGTTGTATTACATAACATTGAATGAAATTTAATGGCACATGAGAACATAAGTGTTAAAATGACAGTGAAAAAAATAGCTTGGAAGCAACTTCTGAGGACTAGAGATGCAAAGTAAAGTGGGCTTTTAAATCAAAAAGAAGGAAGAATCCAAAGAGAGAAGGAAAAAAATCAATCATCTAACGGTTCACAAATCGATTATGTATCCATCACTAACAGATCGGTTCTTTTCTTCTCTTCTGTAGGTGAGGGCAAAGAAGCACTCACATCGACAATTTTTAGATATTATGAGCCAACAACCGTATTTTCTATCAGTACACTGCACAAGTTATATTTAGTGCTGCTAGCATTAGCCATATAACATCAACAACATTCCTCATCATATTCTACCTACTCGTATATTCTTGGTAAAAATTTAATGAAATGCAAAATTTTCTGTGTGCTATTACTAAAGTAAAGCAGGTTGGTTGAGGAACAAGCTTGTGACAATGACATGCCAACAACAGAAGTTGTGTGGCATCCAATGAACCATGTTGGTAAACCTTCTATTCGCTCGAAGTTTATTCTGATTCTTTAAGGTTTGTCATGTTCTCACAGAACAAGACAAAGGACAAGAATATTTGTGCATCTAAGTTGTGCCCATCAAAACAGAAAGAAAAATAAGATGAATTTATGCTTTACAATATGGTTCAGTAAACTAAATATTAGACATAAGTTGTTAAATATATTTGCAGAATAAGGTAATATATGTGGAATACCATATTACTTACAGTTTCACTGCTCTCGGCATTCCGTTCCTTCTCTAGCTTTTCAGCACTCTGCCCTTGCTTCTTTATTCCAACCAATGATTTAATCCACTTGGATGCGATACCCATGATCCTCCTTCCCTTTAGCTAACTCAGTGATCTAAAACAAGTATGTTGCAGTGGTTATTGCATAAACGAAGTAAAGTACTAAAGTTTCCTTCTTAAAATTTAGGTTAAAAACATAAAAAGAGGTGTACTCTCACAGCAACCAATAAATTCAACATTACAGTTGCCAGAATTTCAAGCAATATGTGACAGTACTGTCCAAAAAATACCAGCATGTACAAGTTGTTGAAACAAGAACGAAGATATGCAAAAGTCTACCCATGAACACGAAAATAAACACCATCAGCAAAATTTATTGAATCCAGTGATCAATACAATAAATAACCACATTGGTATGAGAAGGTCAGTCCGAACAACCACATATTCTGTTTGTCATTACTCTATCTGGCCGTTGCCATTCTCAGTGACAGCCAGGCATACAAAACTGGTCAAGACTATGACACCAAACTTGCCAAGTACCTAATCTCAAGTAGCTATTTTGCAATCTAATCTCTAGTTACTGCAGGGACTATTACGTACATCACGGAGAAACTGACAATAACTCTTCATCACAACATATGAATATTTCTTCGAAATTTACTATACAGTATGGAAGCAGTTCCCCGAGGGAATCCACAGGGACGTAAAACTAAGGCAGCCTGTCTATACAACAATAGAGATCTATATTGAGCCTAACAGGCAAGTAAGAAGAAGATTCATTCCACATGACCAAGAACCAAATGAATAATGGAAGCATGAATAATTCCGCCATAGGCAATATTGGTCTAAAATGCGTGCACCACGAATGCGGCAAATCGAAGAAAACTCGAATGCTCCAAAAGGAAACTATAACCGATTGACTCCGCGTGACCCATCCGAAATTGAACAATTTCACGCTGGGCCATAAAAGGGGGAAAAGATTTCTCAAAGTGGCACCTTTATGACACTCCATCTAAAATCTTGCAAATGAGAACTTGGTTGTTGGTAACACAGAGATTGGCTTAACTGTCGCCTGTCGGCCTCAAATATCGATATCTCAAAAATCCACCAACCTGCACGGAACATTAATTTTAACTTCTCCCGGCAGGGAAAACCAGAGGAATAGGGAATCGAGCAAAGCTCGGATAGCAGGCGAGAGCGAGAGAGAATAGAACAGGCTCAGCGGCGCGTTACGGAAAAAATGCAGCAAAATGCGACCAAAATCTAAGAAGGCGTCCATCTCCCGAATCGGGTGAAACCGGCACCCAAAATAGACCAAAACATGAGCGCGAAAACCCAGAGGGGCGCATCGCCGGCTGCCAGCGTCCGAGATTGATCAGACGGGATGGAGACCAGGGCCTCACCTGCGCGAAGAAGAGGAAAGGGACTGAGACGGGAGGGCGGAGACCATGCCCTCCCCTTGCGCTCCTGTTTGTCCTTCCCTCTTCTCGCTCGCTCTGTTCGTGGCTTCGTGCGCGTGGATTTCGATTTTCTTTTCCCCTTTTTTACCAGCACTTTTCGTCCCTTTGAAGGGAAATTGGAAAAGGTAGTTGCATTTCGAGGTAGACGTATTTTGCAGAAAAGTCCTTTGGAAGTGCGTCGTTTTGCGTGTGTCGGAAATGGAAACGTGGCAACCCGGCTGGCAGTAGCCGTTGGGATGGCATGATGGCACGATCGCCGTTGAATCATTTTTGTATTTTGATATTTTTATAACTAATCTTTTATAAATAATGTTTCGAAAATTATATTTCAGAGTCTTACATGTTTCAATCAGTTTGATATGGTCATGACAGACTGACTGTTGTGGCCATATAACACGTAATAAAATAGATTTGATCATCTAATGTGTAAAAGTATTCATACGTCATGCTAAATGAGTTTTTCTGATTCCTTTAAAAATCTTATAAAATACTAGTATTAGGTATGCAGTATTTGGAACATCTCTAGCACTTGACTACTAGGTCCACATTAACATTAGTGGGTACATGATCGATAAATGCTTGTCTGGTTGTTTCAGTTCTTATTCATTTGTCTTTTCTAGATCTAGACTATACTAGGTCCACATTAATAGATTCAATTCTGTATATCCTTGTTTTTTCTAATTTTCTTCACGACAACAAAACGTTGCATGTTCCACCATTGCTATCGAGTTGATGATCAAGGTAGTTGCTTAGCTAACATCTCTTTCGTGAGTTTTTTCCACACATCCATATAAGCCTATTCATCTAAAATCATGCACTTTTTTTAATGGAATTGGGCTATTCCTATACATTAAAAAAAGGAGCTATTCCTATACAGGGCCGTTCTTTTAACATCCCTAAGTAAACAGTTCAATAGTTATAAGCTACTACATTTGAAGTTTATTTAGTGATATTTTGCTATTCCTATACATTTTTTTTGAAAAAGAGGTATTCCTATACAGATGCGGTTCTTTTAACATTCCTAAGTAAACAATTCAACAGTTATATGTTATATTTCAAGTTTATTTAGTGATATTTGTTATTTTTTAATAATACAAATAGTCAAATGTTACAAAAAAATCAACGACGACAACAATTTAAGAGCGTAGTAGTATATTGTTGCCAATTGTTTCTTATTTAATATTTTTTGTCATAGTAGAGCGTACTAGAGTTACACTTTCTTCACTTAAAAAGATGCTAGTTTAGTGTTCAAAGGTCTCCCAAGCAAATTTGGCTCTTAGTAAATTGAACAGAAAAAGCATTCAATGATTACAACAACAGAAATTAGGGTGTGTTCGTTTTCTGGGGTCTAAATTTTAGAATTGTCACATCAAAAAGAATCTTATTATTTAAGAGTATTAAATAAAGTTTAATTATAAAATAAATTACAGACCTCTAGACTAATTTACGAGACGAATCTAATGAGGTTAATTAAGTCGTGATTAGAAGACGATTCATCGTAGCATCACTTTAGCAAAATATAGATTAATTAAGCTCATTAGATTCATCTCGAAAATTAGCATCAATCTGTCAATAGGGTTTTGTCATTAAATTGATCGAAATATTCATAAATAATAAGATTCTCTTTGATGTGACAGTGCTAAATTTTAGAGGGAGAAACGAACACACCCTTAGTTTACCATAACCTTTTACGCTACCACATAGCACTCTTACCCAAGTACCATGTGGCCCAAATGTTACCCAAGAGTGGGCCAAATGAGGACAATAGATTTTAATTTAGCTATAATGATATGTGTGCTTTTTAAATATTTTTGAACAAAAACAAGCTGACACAAACACCGTGAAGTTTTGCTACATTTTCCTAGTCAAATAAACAAATTTAAAATCTGTGCTACACAGAACTTTAGAAACTAAACAGCATTTTCACATGCACACACGTGAAAAAAAGTTAGCATATGCTTTCGCAATCGCAGCAAAGTATATGCTCGGCCCGGCGCGGCCCGACCCATTCCGTGTGCCGCGGCCCCCACCACGACTACGCGTTCAATAAGCATTGACGTACTTTCGGGTCCTCTACAAAGGCGACGCGCATCGGCTTGGCAAACCCTCTCTCCCCAGTCGCTCGGCCTCCAGCTTTGACCGCCTCCGCTTCTGCTCCTCCCCCACCCTACCTCCGCCCACAGGAGCGGCGGCGGCGGCGTCGAGGGCTCGGGCCGCACGACTCAGCGAGCGGGGCCTCCTCTCCGGCGGCGGCAAGATGTTCGGGCGCGCGCCGAAGAAGAGCGACAACACCAAGTACTACGAGATCCTCGGGGTGCCCAAGACCGCCTCCCAGGACGACCTCAAGAAGGCCTACCGCAAGGCCGCCATCAAGAACCACCCCGACAAGGGCGGAGACCCCGAGAAGGTCCGTGATCCTCTTCCCCTCCTGCGATCTGGTTGTGATGCGATATTTTTGTGATCTGGTGCGGTAGATCGGGGTCGAGCACCGACCTGGTTTGTACTGAATTTTGTGCCTTGAAAAGTTTCTGGTTTGTACTGAATTTTGTGCCTTGAAAAGTTTCGTGTAGGCTTATGTAGATATATATGTTCCCCGATCTTGATTCCATGATGCGATCGCCTGGTAGATTCGGTGGAGCCTTTTGATCTGGCTCTAGCGGTATGTGTAGCTCGTTGCATGTGATGGGCTCGTGTCAGTCGATCCGTGAGCGTTCGATGCTGTTTACTTACATCGTGGTGGTATCGAGGAGCTCAGGGAAAATTCTCTGCTGCCTGATACTAATGCTCCTTAGGGGAGGAACAACAAAGGGAACAAAGACTTGGCACTATTATTTGATTAGTGGGCTCTTGAGGTCATATTTCATGTGATATTGTGATCATTTCCGCACATGTATATTGTAGTTTTTCGTGGCATTTAGTTGCTGATAGTTGTCTTAGGTGGCCTAGTCTTTTGGTGTTTGGTCCCAACATTGTTTGTTTTGCTCTGGAGGTTGCTGGCATGCGAACCTTTCATACGAAGTTGTCTCCATGTTGAATGTGATAATCTCCTGCTCCCTACATTGCAACAGGACTATTTTTTTGTTGCCCCATCTTCCTGGAATAAGTTTTGGTTACATGTAGAACCACGCTTGATACTATACACTCCCCTAGGGTACTGTTGGTTATGTTGATGTGCTGTCATGTGGAAATGGCTTCAGCTTATAGTGACTGGATGCTGTGATGCTATGTAAGATGTTTAATATTGCATTATTAAACCCTCATATACAATGCACTTGAACTGGGAACTCATTTGCTAGAACTGACAGCAATGGACAATGGATTAGTATTTTCAGTATCCTGTTTTACCAACTAGGGGCCCCAAGTCATTGCTGAAACCCCTATTGATTAGTTTTGACATAGGTTGTCCAGCTATATATAATAATAATGTTTGAGATGATCTCAGGCAATTATGTCACGTGGGATGAGGGTTAAAACTATGTAGTGACTCTGTCTTCATCATCGAGAGGGTATTTTTGATGGCCGTTTAGCTTGTTGGGATATGTCTCTCTGTTATGTAGTAATTATAACCTTCTATCTTGTGATGTTTGCATCATGTGGTATACTCAATAGTCATCTGCTGATCATTTGTTTCTGGGATCACCTATGCATATGTTAACTGCAAGCATTCACTAAAACTCGCCTTGTAAATGTGACAGACCAACAGGCTCATATGTATTCTTTATGTCAGAATTATTTTTTACTTAACATATTTTATTTGCAAACTTTCGCTTATGGCAACTGCATATTAAAAGTTTGGAACATTGGAACATTATTAGTCGCTGTAAATGTATATGTTCCCTTGCAGAACTTATGTTTATCTGCTAAATTTCTTTATGTACTCATGATCTATAGAGTAAAATCTTTATTTTAATTTTATTTCAGTTCAAGGAGCTTGCACAAGCTTATGAGGTTTTGAGTGACCCAGAGAAGCGTGAGATTTATGATCAGTATGGCGAGGATGCTCTCAAAGAAGGAATGGGTGGTGGAGGAGGAGGCCATGTTGACCCATTTGACATCTTCTCGTCATTCTTTGGTGGGGGTCCTCCTTTGGAGGTATTGTTTGATTGTGCCTATGTTTTTGCATGCCTACTCTACTGTGTTCTTTGCTTTGTCAATGTAATAAAAGGCTTTTGTATGTTTTGCTCGCAGGTGGTGGTGGCAGCAGCAGGGGAAGAAGACAGCGGAGGGGAGAGGATGTTGTCCATCCGCTTAAAGTTTCCCTAGAAGATCTTTACAATGGTACCTCCAAGAAGCTCTCACTTTCACGCAGTGTTCTCTGCTCCAAGTGCAAGGGGTAAGTATGATCTGTCCCTTGTTAATCAGCGAAGAAGCACATTCCTCATCATTTTGTTGAGCATGCTTCCTTGTTTATTCCAGCAAGGGTTCCAAGTCCGGTGCTTCAATGAGGTGCCCAGGCTGCCAGGGTTCGGGCATGAAAATAACCATTCGCCAGCTGGGGCCTTCCATGATACAGCAGATGCAGCAGCCTTGCAATGAGTGCAAGGGGACTGGGGAGAGCATCAACGAGAAGGATCGCTGCCCCGGGTGCAAGGGTGAGAAGGTTGTTCAGGAAAAGAAGGTCCTCGAGGTTCATGTTGAAAAGGGAATGCAACACAACCAGAAAATCACCTTCCCTGGTGAAGCTGATGAGGCGGTATGCATGCTTTATCATCAACATGTTAAATATAAGCTTGCTCTTGATTGTTTTGGATGATATAGCACGTTCTCTTGCTTGCAGCCTGATACTGTCACTGGAGACATTGTATTTGTCCTCCAGCAGAAGGATCACTCAAAGTTCAAGAGGAAGGGCGATGATCTGTTTTATGAGCACACTTTATCTCTGACTGAAGCTCTCTGCGGGTTCCAGTTTGTTCTTACACACCTGGACAATAGGCAGCTTCTCATCAAGTCAAACCCTGGTGAAGTTGTTAAGCCTGGTAGGACCTTGTTCTTATTGATCTGAAGTGGCACTTTTACTTTTGCAGCTATATTTGTTGGTAATCCTTGTCTCTGAATTTGAACAGACCAGTTCAAGGCGATAAACGACGAGGGAATGCCGATGTACCAGAGGCCTTTCATGAAGGGGAAGCTCTACATTCATTTCACAGTGGAGTTCCCTGACTCACTGGCACCAGAGCAATGCAAGGCTCTTGAGGCAGTACTTCCACCAAAGCCTGCATCCAAGCTGACAGATATGGAACTGGATGAATGTGAGGAGACAACTATGCATGATGTCAACAACATCGAGGAGGAGCTCCGTAGAAAGCAAGCTCATGCTGCCCGGGAGGCGTACGAGGATGATGATGATGAAATGCCTGGAGGAGCCCAAAGAGTTCAGTGCGCGCAGCAGTAAGCAGATTATATCATCTAGGGACACTTCTTAGTGATGCTCACGTAAAGAAACTTGCAAGGTTTGCGGTAGAGTTTTGGACCCTGTGGTTTCTATGATTTTGTTGTTGCAAGTTATCGAATAGCGAAAGCAGATTATACCCTGTAAGCAGGGTGATGTATCCTTTTTGTTGCAACTGAAAAAATGCTATCCAGGAATAGCAGGCTACTTTAACTGCGTTGTGAGACTTATTGGAGTGCTTTATATAAAGGAAGATTGGTATTCGTTGAATGCTGAGTGTGAGGCACTTCTGGGTGCACTCTCAATGCAACTTTGTCAGATTGACATATTCCTTTTGCATTGAAGTATTTATCTCACTACGCGCTGATGTACAAGTGGTTTGATGCAGAGAACATTATAGATTGTAGTGGGAAAGGTATGATTGATGCAGATAGCATTGCAGATTGTACAATAGTGTTACTGGCTACAATGATAATGTGTTTAATGATAATAATCTTGTAGATCACACTAGTGCATACTATATACGATTTACAATCTGCAATGCTCTGGCTACTGTGATGTACAAGTGGGAGTGGTTTGATGCAGAGAACATTACTAGTAGGAAAGGTATGATTGAAGCAGATAGCATTGCAGATTGTACACTAGTGTTACTACTATGATAATGGGTTTAATGATAATAGTCATTGTAGATCTGCTAGACACTAGTGCAAACTATGTGATATACAAATCTGCAATGCTCTGGCTACTGTAATGTACTTGCATGTTGTACAATAGTGCTACTGGCTACTACGATAAATTGGTTTAACGACAATAAATCATTGCGGATCTGCTAGACACCACATATATGACGGTTACTGAGGGTTCTGGACCGTCACGTTGAACTTGACGCCGAGGCTGCAGTAGTTGCCGACGCTGCATACGTAGTAGTGCGCGCCGGCGAGGTCGAGCCGGACGACGGCGGGGCTGCCGCTGAGGTTCTTGTAGGGGTTGCCGGTGGTGCATTGATCGTACTCCTCCTTGGACACCTGCATCACGTCGTAGAACCCCATCTCGAACCTGAAAACTGCATTCACGGCACAACGATGAATTGACGGCTCAAGTTCACTCCTAGATTCTTCTAATCCATCACTGCGAGAGTAACACTCGGGGGATTTGTGGCGGGGCTCACCGAGGTTGTCGCCGACGGCGAACGTCCGGTTGGCCGCCCAGGCGGTGTACAGGTCGGCGCTCGGCGGGATGCACCACACGGAGTCCCCGACGACGTGGTCGGCGGCGAGGGCGGGTGGCGGGGCGGCGATCAGGAAGAAGAGGCCGGCCAGGAGCGCGGCCAGGGCCGTGCCGAGCATCCCCATCGCCGATGGCTTGCGCAGTTCGTTGCCGGGACGAAGGAAATGGGGAATGCGAGCGACGAAATAGGGGACTCTTGTCAACTGCTTCACCAGAACGTGCGCGCGTTCGGGGAACTGCAGAAATAGGGGACTCTGTTCCTCATCAAAAAGAAATAGGGGACTCTTCGCAGCAGTTACCGACTAACCGGTTGCGTCCCATGTCCGTCCTTTTATTTCTGATGAAACGGAATGGCAGCGTTCTGATTGAAAAGGACTAAAATGTGCTACTGATACGCGGACCAGATCTCTAGATACTATATACTCATAGGGAAAAATTCTACAGCTACTAAGCCTAAAAGCTGTTCAATAGGCCTAAACAGACCAGTGCAAGCAGCATATCAGTACAACCGAAAGATCACCATCCCGGCAAACAAATTGATCAACCGCGTCATTGCTCCTCCACGTTGTTTTTCCTCTTCCCATATGCTCCTTGATCCGCATCCTCTATATCGCCTTGCAGATTGTCATCTTCAGATTTTACTGGTAGCAGGATAGTACAATACAACGAGCTAGACTAGATGACTCATCATCACTTGCAACTCCGCCCTCAGCATTGACTGTCATCCTGCACGATGCTTTCTGATGGGGATCAGCCGGAAGCATCGCCCTCCCAACTTGGAATCCCGTCCCCGTTTTTTTTGCATATTGCCTTCACAGTGTTTGGCCACGCCATGGCAGCAGCACGACGAACGCGTCACATCAACAAGCCCAATGAGTCACTGTCGCTTTGCAGCCGACATAATAAAATATCATAAGAGAATTTTTTTATTTGACATTATTAAAAACTGTGATTTTATCCTTAGTATCTTCATATTTGACCTTTCATAACTGAATTCGAATTCATTTTTTGAATCTTCATTAGCTTTTTAATTAACAGTTTTAAGTCAAGAATGAAAGATGATTTTAGCTTCGGCATTCTTTTTTGAAATGAGATATGTCCTTCGTGTGGATTATAAGATTTTTTTAAAATGGTATATATCCTCTCTCATCAGGTTATAATTTTGCTAAGTAAGAAAAAGGTTTATTTGAAACAAAAAACTAACCAAATGGATGTCATAGGTAAAATAATCTTTTCATCCATCACTTACGAAGAACCAAATGAAGGACATAAATGAATTTGGGTTCAATTAGGGTAGTTTCAAGAATAATAAAAAAAGAGAAATTTGCTAGTCTGCTGTTGAGTGGAAATTTGCTTCTCTTCCACTCGAATTTCTTGGCCGGTGGATCTAAATCGAACAGCGCAACTTCGTCTTCAACCTTCGAAGGAGGAGCTCGGCGACGGCGTAGGCGGTGGCCGTCGTGGCGGAGCACGGGTGGCGTACAGGCGGTGCGGGCGTCGCCGACCGGTAGAGTAATGCCGACGGCGAGGGTTTCGGTGAGATTGACTCCGGCGACGATCTCTCGGTGGCGGAGCGTGGGTGGGGGTGCGGATCTGTCGCCGTCACTTCGATGACGAGTGGATTAATGCCGATGACTTAGGGTGGGGAGGGGGGGGTGCCGTGGTTCCTTATTGTCGACGGCTATGAAGGACGAGTTAGGGGAGGTGGCTGGCGTGGCGGCGGCGCCGCCTCGGTCGCGGACGGGAGGCGGGTGGGAAGAGGGGCCGACGGGTGGGCTTCGTGTGGAAGACAAAGAAGGAGGAGGAAGGAGGGGAGTCTGTCGGATCTAGATCCAATGACTCGTAAAATTTGTGTGGAGGCTAAACAAATTTCCACTCAATTGTTGCCTAGACAGTAAAACAAATACTAGTTTTTAAGAAAAGCAAATAAGAAATTCTTTCTAAAATCATATGGAAAATACTATAGGTCTAACCGGTTCGTTCAACCGATGTACAATCAAGATACAAGTACAATTTTTAGCCTGATGTGCTGTCATATTTTGTACTAGTTGAACTCTAGTGCGATAAATTGGGTTGCGCCTATAACACTACTCAAATCATATATATATTAGTAACCATATATCAGTCAAACGAATAACGGTCGAAAAACAAAATTCAAAATGAGGAGGAGGAGAGAAAAAAAGTAGGAATTTCCCGAGACCGCGGCCTCCGCAAAAAAGAGCTTTCCTTTCCCTCCAACGGTGCGGGACGGAAGCCAGCGTAAGCCGCAAGCAAGGCAAGGCACGCGGCGCCAGCTCGATCTCTGCTAGCTCGAATCCGACTCGAAATCCACAGTTCCTTGCCGCCTTCGATCAAACCTCATAAATCTGGGCAGTCCAGGCCGCGCTGCCGCCACGCCCAGTTTGCCCTAACACCTCCCTCCCTCCTCCCAACAAATCGCTCCTGCGCTCCAAGCATCCTCCTTCTCGGCTCATGGCGGCGGCGGCGGCGCCTTCCCGCAAGCGTCCTGCGCCCGAGGAAGACCGTCCCCCGGCGAAGCAGCCGCGCTACAAGTTCAGCAAGATCGACGACTACGAGATGCTCGAGCATCTCGGGGAGGGCACCTTCGGCGTGGTGGCTCGGGCGCGGCACCGCCGCACGCGCGAGACGGTGGCCGTGAAGCGGATCCGCAGCGCCGGCAGCCTCGCCGCGGTGGTCCGCGAGGGCGGATGCCTCGGCGCGTGCCGCGGCCACCCGTCGATCGTCCAGATCAGGGACGTCGCCTCCGACGAGACCACGGGCGACCTGTTCCTGATCACGGAGTTCGTGGGGCCCTCGCTCCGCGACTGGCTGACGCGGCCGCTCCCCGAGGCCGTGGTCCGCTCCTACATGCGCCAGCTGCTCAGCGCGGCGGCGCGGATGCACGGCGCCCCGGCGCGGATGATCCACCGCGACATCAAGCCGGATAACATCCTCGTCGGCGGGTTGGGCGGCGCGGTCAAGATCTGTGATTTCGGGTGCGCGACGCCGATCAACCCGCCCGGGACGCCGTACCCGGAGTGGCTGGTGGGTACGCTGCAGTACTGCTCGCCGGAGCAGCACAAGGGCGACCGGTGCTACGGCACGGCCGTGGACATGTGGGCGCTGGGCTGCGTGATGGCCGAGATGCTCATCGGGGCTCCCCTGTTCACGTCGGACACGGCGGAAGACGTGCTCAAGCAGATTGAGGAACTACGGGATGGGATCGCCACCGTGGGATTGGAAGCTATCGACGATTTGCTGGAGCTGTCACCGGCCGGGCGCGAGGTGCTTGCCGGACTGCTGAGCTTCGAGGCCGCCGAGAGACTGACGGCGACGGAAGCACTCAAGCAACGGTGGTTCACGGAGAAGGTGGCACAGTCCCCTGCTTCCACAAAAGCAGAGTTCCCTGGCTTTGTCCCAATGTTCTCGGCAGCATAGGAGAGCAGTAGCTAGACTACAGCGGTGGTGCCTTGTGATTGCAGACAGACAGTGGCCGAATTGGTTATACTAAACTGCAATACAGTATAGTCTTTACAATTATTTGATTTGATTTGATTATTATCTGTAATCTTCCACGTCGACAGACAGTAGCGTAGGACATCAGTTACAGATGATTGTAGACAGATAGCAGATCCCAAATTGAGTAGTGTAATGTAAACTGCAGGAGACTAGTAGTCTCTACAGTTCTTTGATTATTCGTTGCCAAGATGCAATGCCTTGTAAACTAAATTCTTTCATTGAAATAATGTATTGTTTGTTAACTCCAGAAAAGGAAATTGATTGGCGCTGAATCTAATGTATGTTCTTCTCGTCCGGTAAGACTGTTAATGAGCAGAACAACATTCCATCTGCGTGTTGACATCCTAACTTTATAAGATCTCCTCGATCTTCGATTGCTGCTTGGTGTTGTTTATGAACGACTCGTCTAATTTCATGACGATTATAATGCGAACATTGCTTAACTGGTTGACCTGATGTGATTTTGATCAGTTATGCTCAAATGTTCAGAAAAAATCATCCAATGCTATATGAATTTATTCAGCAGTTCATGATGGAGTTGTCCCGTGTTCATACATTTCACCAGCATACCACGTTAAACGACTACTGATTAGCTGCATACAAGCATGTTCTGTAACCAGATCACTTGAGCACACAATGCTTCCTGCCTGTCCTCATTTCGTTAGGCTGTCGAGGCAAGAGGCTGCCTCCTAAAGTTAATTCCTTTTGCACGCTGTCGAGGCAAGAGGCTGCGTTATTTTGTAAGCTTACCTGACACTGTTAAGACTGCGATTGTTTACCTCGCTGAAAGACACTGTTGATGGCCACCCTCAGCATCGACTCTGTCATCCTGCACGATGCTCTCTGATTGGAGATCAACTTCGCTCTCCCTTGAACTTGGAATCCCTTTGCTCGCCGTTTGTTTTGCAAGTTGCCTTCACCGTGTTTCGCCTCGCCATGGCTGGGGCGCGACCAACGGCGTCACATCAAGAAGCCGAAAGTGTCCCCAAATCTCGGTCCAGCCGAAGGGAAGACGTTTCCGAACTAGTATTGTCCCCCTCGGGGAAAGTACAATGCAGGTAGATTATGGCTCAATCTTCATGCCACTTCCCCACCACTAATAACAGTTGTATTTTTTTTTGTCATCGTGCCAAATGCATTCGGCTTGTCGCGGAACGAACATGAGAAGCGGCGGGGTAGGACAGGAAATGGGAAATTCTCGAGTAGTACTACTTGGCACAGGTTCTAGTGGATACCGAAACGGGAAAGGTTGGGTTCCTACTTTCTCCGGTGGGGCCGGTTTCCACTTTCTCGGATACGCGTCGCTTTTCGTGTCATTCATCGCGGATTCTCTCGACTCCGTCACTGCGCCGGACCAACAGTCTGCAGCGGTCGCTGTTGCAGAGGAATGCAGGCGCAAGTGCCAAAGCTGACCTCAAGAGAGAAATGCAGGCGCAAGTGCTGAAGAAGAAATCAAGGTCCAGCCGAGGAAGAAGCAATCTGCCCCCATGAGGAAAGTACGGTGGGAGACTGATCGCTGGTCGCTCCACTACGAATGTGTTAATCCGAAATTTGTATCGGCGAAATTTGTCCAGTCAAATGTGTCCAAAACGGACGCCGGTGGTTCCCCTCGATAAAGAACCTGCAGGGGTCGCGGTCGCTGTTATTACTGTTGCAGGCGAATGCAGACGGAAGTGCCGAAGCGATCAGCGAAGAAGCCAATTCTGGCCTCTGTTCGCTGCAAGGGTGAAGTTACAGGGTAACTGACAAATCGCTGCCCGGACGGACTGGGATCGCTATGGACAACGAACGTACTCTCAAACACGCGAGTATCGCCTCTTTTGCCTCGACTTCTCTTCGCAGCGATACGACCAAAAGCATCTAGATGCAGGGGTCGCTGACACAGCGAAATGCAGGCGAAAGTACCCGAGCTCGAACTGATCCAGCAGGGTCCCCCGAAAATGACACCGTTTTCTCACGCCGTTTCGCGAGTTGACCATGTGCGTTTAGCACATTACAGCATCCCGGAGCGACGCGTGGTCCGGAATCCGACGGCATTCGCCAATGATATCCTGGTTCAGTTCGCGCGAGACGAGCGTGGCGGACGGCCGAGTCAGCAAACGGAAAGCGTGTGAACAACTCTCCGCCGCGGCGACCGCACGGACGCCGGAGGGTACGGTCCGTAGCGTACACATGCGTTCTAGAACCGGACGAGGGAATATTCGGTTCGGTACTGACAGTGCCTGGGTTCTCCGGTGAGTCGTGAGTGGGTCCGTGTGCAGTGCAGTGTCGAGCTGATAAGCAAACAAAAAGAGAGCATCAAAACCTGGCAGTTGTGCAACCGTCTCCTTTCCTTCGATTGACCCGCGGTTTAACGTATCGCGGTTGCGCGCTGCAAGAAACCGGGAAAACGGAGGGAAAGTCGCCTGAAAGTTTCTAGGAACAACACCTGCCTTGGTCCGGCCGGATGGCTTCACCGCGAAGATAAAACTGGAGTGGCCACTGCTGCGTCGAGTTAAGTAACCCGTTGGTTGTTCATTCAGAATCCCCAGAGCAGCAGCAAGAACCTACCAACAGAAAGGCGTCTTGTCTCCGTCCGTGCCCAGAGCGGAGCGCGGCCGGCATGGACCTCGAGGCCGTCCCAATCCCGTTCGCGCTCAAGATCGCCGCGGTGGTCGCCGTCACGGTGCTGATCGTGGTCGTCGTCGCCGCCTCCTCGTGCCGCGGCTCCGACGCCGGCGAGCGCGGCCGCGCCGCCGCCGTGCACGACGTCGAGCGCGCGCTCGGCGCCGCCACGCTCATGACCTACGCGCAGGCGCAGGCGGCGGCCACGAAGGGCGGCGGGAAGGCGGCGCCGGGGAGTGCTGCGCCATCTGCTTGTCGGACTACGCCAAGGGCGACGAGCTCGTGCGCGTGGTGCCGGCGTGCGGCCACTTCTTCCACAAGGAGTGCGACATCGACCGGTGGCTTCGTGAGAGCCGGACGTGCCCGATTTGCCGCGGCGGGCTCTGGCCGCTGCCCAGGCCGCCGCGCCCAGAGTGCCCGCCGATGCCGCCGCGAGCGGTCGGCGTGGCCTCGCCGCGGTGAGTCGATCAGCTTACCCTGATCGCCAGCTGCTCCCATTGATGATTCTCGATTCTTCTTCGTTAGGATTTTATTTTGTAGAGAATATGCAGGTTTGTTGTTCTAGAAGGTGGAAATGGTGGAAAGCCTTTTGCTTCATCGAAATTAATTTACATCCTGTTCTTGCCGATACTCTGTTCTCTTCTTTCTGTAGAGTCTCCTAGTAAAGCATCAAGGCAACGGCAAAATGAACTTTTTGCTAGATTCGTTTACTGTTGAGATTGCTCTTGTCTTGTTCTTTCCCTCATCTTTATTTGTCGATTCCTGTCTTCGCATTATGGCGAATGGTCAATGGGTAACTTTGCGAGGCAAAAGTGAGCAGCAGGTAATTATTTAGTTTTAGCTCGAACGGACAATATTACTGTATATGAGCTCATATCATACCCGGCCATTTGAACCTCTGCATTACTAGTACATTATACGAGCGAGAATCGTGGCTCGTAAAGTCGACTTAAGTGATGCCATGTTCTTGTTTGAACAACAAAATGTTTTGGTGGGAAAATAAAGACCAGCAGGTCGGTCTTCTACAAAAACAACTCACTGCCTTCTAGTTACGATTTTCTAATTGCTTCTTGAAAGCCACTAGTCATGGAAGCACAGACAACATTATATTACTCGACAAATGCTCAAATTCGTTTGGCTTGTGCTCCATCTGGACTCGCCGTTACTGCTTCGTCATTAGATTGGTGGCGTGGGTCCTGAATTTCACACGGTTTTATCAAATTTCAATACTGAATTAACAAAGTCTGTCTCTGTCAAGGAATACGTCCCAAAGCAGCTTGCGTGCTGCACATATCGTCTTCGTTATAAGAGGATTAAAAATTCAACGACCCATTTCGCCCTTATCATTTGAGGTCAGCTACTGAAATGATAATTAAACACAAGCCACATTATAGTTATCGACAAATGCACAGATTCGTTTAGAGTTATGCTTCTTGCATCAACAAGAAGAGATTGAGGAGGCTTTTAAAAAAGAGAGTTTCAGTACATTTTCAGCTCGGTATGGCTACAGTTGCCAGCCAATTACCTTATCAGGCAAATGAAACGAGAGAGCGTCATAGCATGAAAAGCAGATGTTGATAGTTTCGACTGTAACTGAAGTTGCAAATTTGGCCAGTACTCGAAGCCACTGTTTGTGCAGCACTTGAAGTTGCCGATCTCACTTCGTCAGGTGAATAGACAGAGCGGAAGCCACAAGTTTCTGTGGAAGATTTCGGTTGGAACAGTAGACGGAGCAGAAACTACCATATGCAATGCATGATGGCAGCACTACTGTAGCTGAGTACATCTGGACTTGTGGACTCGCCGTTACTGATTTGTCATTAGATTTGGTGCGTGGGTCCCGAATTTCACAAGGTTTAATCAAATTGCAATACTCAACTAAACAGCCTGTCTCTATCAAGGACTACGTCCTTAAACCAGCTTGCGTGCTGTCACGTCGTCTTCTTTATAACAGGATTGAAGAATCAACCAGCCATTCCCCCTTATCACTTAATTGGAGGTCAGCTCTGACTGGGATGATATTTAGACTTAGCAAGCTGAAGCTAATCATTCACATGTGAAGATCGTGGGACGCGTAAACCCGAGCCGAGTATTGATTCGGAATGGGGAACAAACAACTGATGAGTTGTTCTGCAGTCTCGAGTTGGTTGGTACGAGACTGAAATCCAGAGGTCAAGGTCATAGAAAACTACATAACAAGAGGGAAGATTCTCGTCTCTTGCTGCCAGTTCCTCGAGTTCGCCATGCAGCTAATCCGGGAAAGTGAGTACTGTATTAAAATTGCAGTGGTCCCTATGAACACAAACACACAAGTTTCATCTGGCGCCGTGGCGCGTCTCTCTCTTTTTGGCCTCCTTTCTTTTATGAGGCTCTGATTAGCGTTAGTTCGGTAGCAAAACTGTTTCTTTAGGTGACTGTTTGTTCTTTAAAATAAAATTGCACGAGCTCTGATGCCCGTTTCGAATTTAATAGAGTTCTCTGAATCTTTTTACAAACAAGCCAACCTACCTACTTGAGCTGTTGGGCTGAGCTTTACAACGCCACCTTTGCTTTGCTGCGCGATGGCAGTATATAAGCTCGGGGGAAGAGCAATGAAGCTTCTTGTTGTCTATAGGCTACAGCAGCGCGTGAAGGAAGCCGAGTTCATTGCCCCGGCAACGGTCACACGGAACAGCATGAGCCTCGACACCGCATTCGCGCTCGAGATCGCCGGGGTGGCCGCCATGGCGGTGCTGATAGTCGCCATCGTCGCCGCCGCCTCGGGCGCGTGCGCCGGCGCCGGCGCCGTCGTGCACGACGTGGAGCGCGCGCTGGGGCCCGCCACGCTCGTGACGTACGCGCAGGCGGTGGCCTGGAAGCGGCACGGGAAGACGCCGCCGCCGCCGCCGGAGACCGAGGGTAAGAAAGAGGACACTGACGAAGAGGAGCGCTGCGCCATCTGCCTCGCGGAGTTCGCCAAGACGGACGAGCTGGTGCGGGTGGTGCCGGCGTGCGGGCACTTCTTCCACGCGGGATGTGGCGTCGACAAGTGGCTCCGGTCTCGCCGGACGTGCCCGGTCTGCCGCCGTGCGTTGTGCCCTCTACCGGCGTGCCCACCCATGCCACCGCGAGCGGGCGGCGCCAGAATGGCCTCGCCGCAGTGACTCGGTCTGTGGAGAACCTTTTCTGCTCCAAGAAAAATCAAAACTAAAAAAAAAGAAATCAAAACCTTGTTCTGGTGGATATTCTGTTTTCTTCTTTCTGTAGATTCTTGTAGTATTGCATTAGGGCAATGGAAAATCCAGAATTTTCGTACTATTGAGATTGCTCTTGTTGGGCACGGTGTTTAAGTGGTTAAATGGTGGAAGGTTTCCTGTTGCCCGTTGAAAATCAACGTAACTGCCGAGATTTTCCCTCTTCATTATTGTCGATTCTTCGCATTCTCTGACCACGGCCATGGTGACACCACTCTGTTCCGTGTGATGTGTGGGATTATCGCCTAACTACGCTCTGGTGCTATGCGGTGGACTCTGTGAGACGAGTGCAACGAGGGAGGGATTCGCCTGGCCAGGTGCCCGGCGAATTTGGCGTGATCAGTCAGAGTAAGTAGGATTCCAGAATCCAGACATATACTGAAACTTTGCTGTGCCTTGGGGTGTGTTCGTTTCCTCTCCTCTAAAATTTAGCACCGTCAAATCAAAGAGAATCTTATTATTTATGAATATTTCGATCAATTTAATGACAAAACCCTATTAACAGATTGGTGCTAATTTTCGAGATGAATCTAATGAGCTTAATTAATCTATATTTTGCTAAAGTGATGCTACAGTGAATCGTCTTCTAATCACGACTTAATTAACCTCATTAGATTCGTCTCGTAAATTAGTCTAGGAGCCTGTAATTTATTTTGTAATTAAACTTTATTTAATACTCTAAAATAATAAGATTATTTTTGATGTGACAATTCTAAAATTTAGACTCTAGAAAACGAACACACCCCTTGTTCGTGTACCAAAACTGCATCAATGTACCAACCGAAACAACATTCGTCGTCCCTTTCTTCACAATATACAGGACTCGTGTAAATAGCCCGAGCAAAGGAATCACAATACATATCGACGTGATTATTTGTCTTTGCTTGTTGAGGTTATCCTCATTTTAGACTACATAAACAGAAATCTCAGAAGGAACTCTATCATGCCCAAACATCTTCCTTCTTCCTCCGTATCTTGAGACTCATTTGCTCTGTTTCTTGAGACTCGTAGCGTCGACTTGGTCATCTTGCTCGTTCGCTTGTTTCTCATCCACCACGCCGGGCTCGTCTTCGTCCTCAATCTTCGCCGGAAGGCAGCTCCAACTCGTACGAGATGCTGGTGCCGGTGATGTCGACGGAGAACGACATGTCTTCGTCGATGACTTCGACGGAGAACGAGATGCCGCCGTCGTAGGTGATCTCGACGGCGTACTCGATGCGGCCGTCCTCCACCGCGCGGAAGATGCGCGACCATAGCGAAGCGCGCTCCGTCGCCCGCGGCGTGGCGGCCATCTCAGGGGGCGCGGCGCCGTACTCCATGTGAGCGTGCTCTGGCGCCCGCATCATGGCGGCCGTCGCAGGGGCGGCGGCGGCGGCGTACTCCATCTGCTCGCTCGGAGTCCCCGATCGAACAGGCAGGACGGCGGCGGCGTACTCCATCTTCTCGCTCGGAGTCTCGGATCGAAGAGGCAGGGCGGAGGAGAGACGGCAAAGGAGAGAGAGGGAGGGAGGAAGCGGCGGCGATCAGGCGAGGTCGGAGATGGAGATTGGTGCGGATGGATGCTGGTCGGGCCCTCTCGATTTATGGTTCAGCGCCTGCCGAGCACGACGCGAGTCAGGGTCCGACTCGACCCGCTGCTGAGTTGGCGCCGCACGAGCACGACGCGAGTCAGGGTCCGACTCGACCCGACCCGCTGCTGAGTTGGCGCCGCACGAACATAAGGCGCCTTTTCCGCCGTTATCTTTTTTTTTTCATTTTTTAATGTAACTGGCAAGTATATATTTTTCTAACAGTACCATCTCATCTGAACCCCAAAAGCCAGTCCAACAAATAATTTGCCAGTAATTATCGATTTATTCAAAATGAAATATACACTGTCATCAAGTGAAGCCCTTGGGCCTCTATTCTGTGCTAAACTGATGATCATGGAAACAAAATGAGAGGACATTCTTTACAGTTTACACTGCAGGGGATGAACGATGAAACCAACAAGTATGCAACTAGGACCCTGTTCGTTTCTCGCCTCTAAAATTTAGTGCTATCACATCAAAGAGAATCTTATTATTTATGAATATTTCGATCAATTTAATGACAAAACCCTTTTGACAGATTGGTGCTAATTTTTGAGATGAATATAATGAGGTTAATTAATCAATGTTTTGCTAAAATGATGCTACAGTAACCACCTTCTAATCATGCCTTAATTAACCTCATTATATTAGTCTTATAAATTAGTCTAGGGCCTATAATTTATTTTATAATTAAACTTTATTTAATACTCTAAATAATAAGATTCTTTTTTATGTGACAGTTCTAAAGTTTAGACCAAAGGAAACGAACACAACCTACGTGTGCTTGCTTACGTTGCTACACATGCTGCCTCCTTCTCACCCACCATCGTGTTCGGCAGAGAGGCTCGATGCTGGGAGCCCGGGACGACGGCGAGCCCGCTCTCGTATTCATCATCGTTGTCCAGGCCAATGTCGTGCGGTGACCACACAACCGGAGGTCCGAGTTCTGGAGCCGGAACAAGGCAAAAAATAGGAGCAAATCTCTTTGTATGCCTCTGGAAAAAACTTTAGTTCCCTTCCATACCACTGAAAAACTGCTTTTCATTTGTGTGCCCTCTCTTGACATTTGCCTTTCCTTGTGTGTCACTCCTAACAATTTTTTATCTTTAAATAACTTTTACCCTCCTCTCTTGTTACCATTTTGAAGGATAAATCTTATTGCTTCAATATTAAGGCCAATTTTTATGGTGATATAAGAAATAGTGATGAACAATTTTTGTTATTTAGTCCACTACAAATCCAACACAAATTATGTTTTAAAAATTCACACAAACGAAGCTTACCTTGATTTTTAAGTGTATTAAACAAATCACTCTCCATAGTCATATTTCTGATGTATTATTTATTATAAAATGTTTCATGATAAATCTATGGTGCAAAGTTTTTTCACACTATATTTCCAAAGAGACTGGTTTCAAGAACCCACACCCACCGCACAAAAACATCTAAATTGTACGTTGATTCCGCGTCCAATGCACTAAAATGGTGTGACACACAAAAATAAGCTGTACGTGCACCCAATACACACAAAATAGAATTTTCTGTGACTACTGTTCAAAAACTCTATTTTCACACGCCCACCACACGGCGTAATATTATTTCCGTAGTTTCGTCAATTTTAGATATTATTTCAGTAGTTGATGTATATATTAATATTATTTTTAAAATTCTCATAGTGACAACTGCGAACCAACAATTGCTACTCTAAGATCTCAACATATGGGTTACAGGAATTGGGCACAAGTCACCTCTCTCTTCCTATCTCACGCAAATCTTCATGCTGAATGTATCTAATAGTTCCTCTATAAGAAATTAAAGAGGGTTGTGGCTGGAGTATTGTACATTGTGTATCAATCGCTGCTACTTGCTATGTAATATAAGTTGAGTTTTACACGCCGTTTTGCTCCCAAAAAAATGGTGGAAGATGTTTCAGAGGTTTGTTTGACCTTGAGATTGGCAGACAGGGGGAGTGAGGTAACACAAAATTCCTATTTCTAAATGGAACCTGTGTCAGGAATAGTTGGGACGCATGCTTTCCTGGAGACAATGTTATCTAATTCATTTTTCCTATTCTTCAGCCGATTGAAAGGAAAAGAACTTTCAGTCGATGCGGGTTAACGGGTTGCAGGCATAACGGGTATGCTTAATTTGTATGATTTGTATATTTTTTGAAATTTAAAAATATGTAAGGTTATGTGCTTTTGTATAACATGCATTAAAAAATTTGTCTCATATATGTTCTACGAAAAATTTTTGTTATTTGTTTTCATATATGTAGTTCAAATTCCCTAACAGGTCTGTTTACTAAACCCGTCAGACCCGATAAGATAAACAGAATACAGTCATACAATAGGAAGCACTGATCGCTGTTAGATCTTAATCTAATAGCTATTCCTATCGACTGAAAGCAACTCCAAGTTTTCAGTCGATTGATAAAGAGCAATACTAATACTCCGAAGTCTGAAGTACTAGTATACTACAAGGATTAGGAGCAACTGTACAAAGTGCCCTTCCTCTTGATTAATTATTACAAGGAAGTATGGAGATGGTGCAGGGAACTGCACTACGTATTGGGGTTGTAAAAGCGGCAGGAGAAAAAGAAACAAGAACAAATTATAGACTCAGTGTTATGTAAGTAACACTTATATTATTTCACAGATAGTCATTACAACAGGATTTGTTCGGAGAGGACAATCCTAATGTTTACTACATACATGAAGCGCTCAAAGACAAGAATTCGAAGAAAACTCAGGCGCATTGCAGCTTCTGCCTCTTGTGCAAATTGGGACGAGCAGCAATCATCTTGTTGGGCAGCTCCGACACAGCAGGTGGGGCGTCGAGATCGGCGAACCACGGGTGTTTCAGGGCGGCGCTGGCCGTGAGCCGCCTGTCGGGGTTCCACGTGAGCAGGCCGTTGAGGACCTCGAACCCTTGCTCGGACAGCACCGTCTCCGGGAAGGTGTCGCGCAGCAGGTTGTCCCTCTGCACGTACGGCAGTTCCGGCAGCACTCTGGTGGCGAAGGGCGTGGACGAGAACCACGGCCACGCGTCGGCGTCCGGCACGCCGAGCACGTCGGTGATGGTGCAGAGCTGGTCTTCGCTGCACACGCCCTGGAAGAGGACGCCCCCGCCGATGAGCTCGGCCATGACGCAGCCCAGGGCCCACGTGTCGACGAGCGTGTCGTAGTCGGGCTTGCCGAGCAGCACCTCGGGCGCCATGTACCACCTGGTGCCGGCCTGAGTGTACGGCGGCGGCGTCTCGGCCATGTGCAGCGCGATCCCGAAATCGCAGATCTTGAGGTCGCTGTGGTCGACGTCGACGAGGATGTTCTCCGGCTTGATGTCGCGGTGGATGATGCGCAGCGCGTGCATCTTCTTGGCGCCCTGCAGCAGCTGCCACATGATGGCGCGCACCGCGGCCTCCGCGAGCGGCGCGTCGCCGGCGCGGCGCGGGCCGAGGAAGTCGCGGAGGCTGGGGCCCACGAGATCCATGACGAGGCGGAGCTCCATGGAATCGGGCGCGCGGACGAGGCCGTGGAAGCCGACCACGAACGGGTTGCCGCTGCACGCGCACGCCTCCAGGAAACTGCTCTCCCGCATCACCGCCGAGTGGTGGCCGGGCGCGCCGAGGCGCTTGATGGCGACGGCCTGGCCCGTGGCGCGGTGGCGCGCCTCGATGACGGAGCCGTAGCCGCCCTTGCCGAGGTGGCGCGTCGGCTCGTAGTCCTCCAGGTTGCCGACGGCGAAGCGCTTGCGGCTGTTGCGGGCCTCCATCGCGATCGAGGAGCTAGCAGAGAAGCGGCGGTTGAGGAAAGGATGGCGGAGTGGAAAGGATGGCGAGACGGTTGAGGGAAGTTGTGGGGAGGAGGAATCGCGTAATGGCATCGCTGCAGAGGCCGAACATTTATACCCGACGGAGGAGGCTGCGTTCGGATTCCGCGGCCGACTCGGAAATCCGACCACGATCTGGACTCCAACTCGACTGCCAGAGTCTGGGACTGCACACGCAAGTCTGGGACTGTTCGGATTCAGAATTCCGCGGCCATGACGGCAAATATCATCTGCATGGTTACTTGCAACATTTGGCGTTACAAGTCAATTTGGCACATGTTTCCCAATTTCAAACGATTCAGTAGAATTGCAATGGTTTTTGTTCCCTCTTCTAATCAGTTGTTAGACTGTTTTTTTTGTAATAAAAACAAAAAGAACAGGCTGTGTTGCAAAACAAAGGCCCCAAAACTAGTGTTTCCTTTATCGAAAAAAATTTCAGAGCGCAGGACATACCGTACTTCACTATAACAGGATTGAATACTTAACCAGCATTCAGGGGCCAGCTCTCTGACTTGGTCTGAAGCTCTGTTGTTCCTCGTCATTTAATCAATCAATTGAGAAGAACGGGATGATGAGACGCGTAAACGTGAGCCGAGTGTCGTTGGGCTCGATTGCAAGTGGGACAACTATTTTGCGTTCTTCGAGTTGGTACCAAAATGAAGTAGAGGTCAACGTCATTGAAAATTAACTTAATCAAAGGGAATACTCTCGTCTCTTGCAGCGCTACCAGTTTCTCGACATATATAAGGCCGCAGCGCAAAGCTAATAGGAGCAAAGCTGCAAGCAACAATTAAAAATGCAGTGGCCCCAACGCAGGCAACAGATTGTTCGTTCAAATATAAATGCAGAGTCTGCTCTTTCAAAAATAGTTGCACGAGCTGTGATGCCCCTTTTGATTTTAATAGAGAAGAAGACGAGTGAGTTCCCTGAATCTTTATACCAACACACGCCAACCTACCTACTCCTGCTGTTGTGCTGACCTTGACAACGCTGCCACTGCCGCGATGGTGATTATAAGCTCCGGGCAAGTGTGCCATGGAGCTTCAATCATCTATTGCAGCGCTCAAAGGAGTTTCAATCATGATTAACCCGGACACCGAGTTCGCGCTCGAGATCGCCGGAGTGGTGGTCATCGCGGTGCTGATAGTCATCATCGTCGTTGCCACGTCGTCGAGCGCCTTCGCCGTCGAGTCTTCTTCAGTGATGCAAGACGTGGAGCTCGCGCTTGGGGCTGCCACGCTGGTGGCGTACGAGAAGGCGGCGTCCTGGAAGAACGGGAAGGCGCCGTCGATGGAGGGGAAGGAGAAGGGCAGCGAAGAGGAGTGCTGCTCCATCTGCCTGTCGGATTATGCCAAGGGCGATGAGCTGGTGCGGGTGATGCCGGCGTGCGGGCACTTCTTCCACGCGAAATGCGAGAACGGCATTTCGGTGGACGAGTGGCTCCGGAAGCACCGAACTTGCCCGCTCTGCCGCCGCGGACTGTGCCCGCCCAAGCCACCGCGAGTGGGCATTGTGTAGCGAGTCAATCTCTGCTTAGATCACTGTTAGGATTTTGCAGAGGTCAAGTGTCTGTCATGGTTCTCGTCTCTTTGTTTTGGGTTGTGAAAATTCCAGTAGTGCAAAAAGCAATATCTTCTCTTTTGGCGAGTGCCGCCGTTGTCAATTGTTTTCAACTGACAGTAGAATTCACATATAGCTGGAACCAGTACTACAAGTGTTCAACAGGTTAGTCATTGTTGAACACCTTACCCATACCCCGCGTCGGCCCATGGCACCGGGAGCAGGCCACGCTACAATGGCCTCTCTGCAGTGGATCCATGAGCTTACCGATAAGTGTTCAAACGGTGGAAAGTTATGGAAACCTTGTTCTGGCCAAGATTCTGCTTTTTTTTTGTGTAAATTTCTTGTACTAAAAGCAAATTACACATGCTAACGAGCCTAGGTGACGAGGAGAATTACACATGGCAGATTAGGAGTATACTAAAAGCAAATTTACTAAGCGACCTACAAAACATTGCTGCTGTAGGAAAAACGACAAGCCACTATTCTTGGTTGACAGGAGAAGGATTTGCTCCGACCAGAGAATTTTGAGCGACGTGTTACATAGTACACGGGCGAATGATGGCTTGTAAAGTGGACTAGGTGATGCCATGATCATGTAAACAAAAAGTGTTTTGGTAGAGAAATAAAGACAAGTGAAGCATGTGTTGAACATGTATTCATTGCATGCAAGTTGACTTTCTATTTTCTAGCTACAATTTTGTAAGCAAACTGAGCTTTATTCAGATAGTTAGGTTTCCTTGTGGTAGAACCAACCTACTCAGGTTCAAATTCTAGATTTAATATGGGTGTTACATCTAGATTTGATTTAATTTGGGCTGAAACAAAACTGTAGAATCCAACCTTTGGATAGTACTTGAAGTTGCCACTTTCACTTGGTCTGGTCAATGGAGAGAGAGGAAGGCACAATCATATGCATGGCAGCACCAGCCAGTGCCGTTTACTAGTACTAGCTCCATTTGGAATCACCGTCACAAGTTTGCTACTGGATTAGGTGGGTGGATGCCAAGACTTTCATACGATTTAGTTAAATTGCAATACTCAAACAAACGTTCAATATATCAAGGAATGCGTCCTAAACCAGCTCAAGTGGTGCACATATCATCTTCATTATAATAGGATTAAACAAGCCATCAAGTGTGGAGAACGTGATGGTGGTATGCGTTACCTGTACCGAGTGTTGTTATGTCTGATTTTAAAACAGGAAAAGTTGAATTGTTTTGCACTTTCAAGTTGGTACGAGAATGGAATGCAGAGATCAATGCCATATTCCATCCATATCAGCAAAAGAAGTCGTTTTAGCCTTATGAGTTGTTAGTGGCAATAGAAGTTGTTTGAGCACCCCCTCCCCCCTACTTTTGACCATTTTACCCCTGCTGTAGTTACTCCTCATGCTAGGACCTTAAGGTGAGCTTTTACTCCCGCACCGCATGCCCCATCGCCCAAAGAGTTCCTCCTAATTCACAAAAATATTGGCACCAACCAATAAAAATGGGCATTGTGCAAAAGAATTGGAACAACTTGTGCATTCAAACAAAATAAGCCAACAAAAAAACTCCTCTTCGTAAGAAAGAAATCTAAAAAACACTCGTGCATGCAAAAAGATGGCACAACCCATGCCTAATTAATAACTTCTATATGTAATGAGTAGTGCTGCCCAAGTTGTCCAACGAGCGTCCAACCAATACTTATATATGGCAGCATATGAGCTAAAAATATCACTTGTGTCTTGATTGTACATCAGTTGGACGAACTGGTTGGACCTATCGTATTTCTCATATGTAATATGGAGGGAGTATAAAATTAACAAAACATAGAGAATGTTCTCCTGTCACCACTAGCAGAAATTTAATCTGGGTAAGACTAGGGCCACTTAGTCTCACTAAGACAATAACTCTAGCCGAACTGCCAATATAAGAAAAAAATGTGAAGTTGGTTGCTCCTTTCTACTGATTATCTCTTGTTATACTTCAGTCTCTTGATATTACCGGAGTGACGGATAGGAATATAGGATGAGATGACATCCTTATTGGAGTTCGGATCACACGCCAAAGAGGTGCTAACTTTTCTACCTTCCCATTCTAGGGGTCACATGCCCCTCTCGTTCTTGAAATAGTGTTTACATTCAATAATATGTTTTTTCAACTTCTAGTATATACCATGTTCATATCATTGTGCTTCCCTCTTTTAGAAGAGTGAGTTAATTGGAAAACTGTAGTTAGGAACTGATTGCAAACAAGAGTTTGTATCATGGAAAAGAGTTTTACTCTTTATTATGATTAATTAGGAAGATAGCTAGCCTATGCAAATTGTGTGAGACTATAGACATATTCATATTTCATAGCGTATATAATCTATTTTAAAATTGTGGCTAAATCAATTAGCAACTTGCTTTTTTTTCTATTTTTTTCTGCAAATTTAATCACACATAGACCTTTTGAGCTGGTTGTGGGTGGAAGAACAATACCTTGCCAACCACGAGAACAAGTCATTTGAAAAAAAGGCCACATGATACTAATAGATAGACATTCAATTTCGTTGGCATTGTGCTTCATATATAGACTTCATCTGGTGAAAGGTTAGAGGGCAATTCAAAAAAAAAAAAAAGAGGTTAGAGGAGAGCACAAGTTTATGTGGAAGATTTTGATTGGAAGAGCTGCTGGAGCAGAAACAACCGTATGCATAACAGCACAAGCCATCTGAAGGAAAGGCCAGATGATGATGCTAATATTTGCTCTATTTGGCCCCATCGTCACCGCTTTTAACATTCAATTTGGTGCATGTCTAGGAAATTTCACACGATTGAAGCGAATAGCTAGCAATGCTGAAACAAACAGTCAAGCCTAAACCAAGTTGTCCTTGATAACAAATCAGGGCGCAAGATGTATCATAGTTCACTGTAATAGGATTGCTACCTCTCTGACTAGGTCTTAAGCTCCGCTCATTATTCAATCAAATGAGAAGGACAGGATGGTTCATTCTAAGTGGGATGTGTAAACCTGAGCCAAATGCCATTCGGTTCATTCTAAGTGGGACAAAAAAATCGAACTATTTTGCATTTTTCAAGTTGGTACCAGAATGAAGTAGACACTACCAGAAACCCAATCGTTGCCGTGTGCAAGAATCTTCGCCGTGCACCAGGTGTCGGGCACACGGCGAACAAGGCCTTCACCGTGCGCCGCCAGCGCAGACACACGGCAGAATAACAACACACGGCAAAGCCTGGTTCACCGTGCGCAGCCTCTTAGACACACGGCAGTGTGTCGCGACAGTACCACACGGCGAACTAGGTAGCACCTAACGGTGCTGTCACGTCGTTTGGGTGGTGCCTTATTCGCCGTGTGCCAACACTTCGACACACGGCATATGATGCTTATTACTTGTTTTTTTTTCAGTTTCAGCTGCACAAGTTTTTTTTCTACTTCTTTTACACATTCAATTCATAACATTCCTTTTCAATCCATGATCAAGAATAATTAAGGTTCCAAAAAAAATAAGGGGTCCACCGATATGAAAACCCAACTTTTTCTCACATTAGGCACTAATCTATTTTTAACGTCTAATTAGATCAGAAAAATCATTTAATTTTGATGAAGACGTTGAGCTCGTTGGATGAAACAGTAAATTCCAGACTCTTGGTACAGTCTATAAGACACATTCGAAGTTAAGTGCCGTATAGGTTAAGAAAGATAAGATGAGTTTATAGATCCAAAGATACATTCGATGTGTGAGTTCAATTAATTTTTTTATATACATAATATGCAATGGCAAAAACTAACATGAAATAACATGTTATTTTATGCTAAATGTAAACTACTTTCACAAGTTAAATTAAATAACATGGGATTATATCTTTTAAATTTGATAAGTTGATTTCTACCTATAAATACATAAAATGATACTTTTCTATCTGTGAAAACTTAATTTTCATTGAATTGAGGCCTTACATTGGTTTTTTAAAAACTTGAAACACTGCGTATAAGAATTTCAAAAAATAGAAACTAATTTTGCCGTGTGGCCAAGGCTCACGCACACGGTAAAATGGCATCTTTGCCGTGTGCCGATGGTCCGGGCACACGGCAAAGCTGTTGTTGCTGAATTCAAAAAATTCCAGAATGATTTGCCGTGTGCCCAGGGCCGGAGCACACGGCAAAGGCCGACCTTTGCCGTGTGCCAGCTGTCTAGCACACGGCAAAGCGAAACCTTTGCCGTGTGCCTATTGTCCTGGCACACGGCGACCAATGCTGCTCCACGTGACTGGCTTTGCCGTGTGCCGCGGATCTGGGCACACGGCGAATGGTGGCTTTTGCCGTGTGTCCCGGATCCGGGCACACGGCAAAGCCTGGCCACGTATAGCCGTTCCCCACTCTCTTCTCTCACTCTCTTCTCTCACTCTGTTCTCCCACGCACCAGAGCCGCTACCCGCGTGCCGCCCGCCGCCCCGCGCTCCGCTCGCTCGCCGCGCGCCGCGCCGCGCTCGCGCCCGCCGCCGCGCGTCCCACCCGCCGTGCGCCGCGCGCGCTCGCGCCTCGCCGCCGCGCATCCTGCCCGCCGCGCGCCGCGCTGCGCGCCCGCGGCCGCGCGCTGTCCCGCGCGGCGCCGCCGTGCCCGCGGCCCGCGCGCTGCCCGCCGCGGCCCGCCACGCCGCTCCGCCAACCGTGGTGCCCCGAGCCCGTGACCCGTGGTGCCCGTAGCCCGTTGCACCGCCCCGGCACCCGTGGTGGCCCGTGCCCGTCACGATCCTCTCGTCAAGCAAAGGTTTGTTGGGTGATCGAGGACAGTTACGTTTCAATTAGAAAATAAAAATGAATCGAATTGGTTGTGGATGTCGACCATCGCGTCGTTGTTTTGTTGCAGGTTGTGGTGCCAACCGTGTGGCCGCTGCCGTGCCGTGCTGCCTCGGTCGCGTGAGCTTGCCACCATTGCCTTTGACGTGCCGGTTCACGTCGTAAGTTTCAAAGCTTTAATATTTGTACTTTGATTCAGATAATTATGTTATCGATTCGACATTAGATGAGAATGACATTCGGAGATGAACATATGATTTAGCGAATTGGTTGTGGATCGGTAGTGAGGCAGTAGAACATATGATTTTAGGATTTGACAGTAAATGTAATTTGAAAAATATACATGTAAATTGGTTGTGGTTGTCGGCCATCGCGTCAATGCTTTTTTTTTGCAGGTTTTGAAACCCTGGCTGTTTAGGGTAGGTGCTGCCAAAATTTTCATTGGACACTAATGTTTTTTTTTACCTTTTGCAGTGACGCTTTGTAGAGAAGCGCCGTTCTTGACTCGTCGCTTCGCTACGTAGTAAGGTGAGACAACACGACCCCCTCGTTTCATATCATGTTTTTAGGTCGCATAACCTAGTTTAGACGTCTCCCGTTCGAAAGAGATACGGTTGAAAATATGTATTTGTTTACATATGTACGATCGTATCTGTTTCGAATTGTCCACGTTTTTTGGACAGTCCGTGGATGTGTAGATGGGGTTAGTTTCCATGCTCCACCCTATTCGAGACAGAGTTTCGGCTTCACCCCCGTTGTTCTCCGGATACACAATCTCCTTAATAGGACGTGTATTTGGAGAATGGCGGGGAGGTGTTGCCGAAATTCTGCCTCGGATAGGGGCGGAGCATGGAAGCTTATCCATCTACACATCATCGGGTGGGATTAGGACCTATCCTTACCTATTAGGGCATGATAGATATCGCGTAGCTGTATATGATTTTTATGACACCCGTTGCGCTATGTTAAAGGATGGATAGCCGTGATTGGATGTACACGGGATGGCGGGGTAAGCGTGACTATACGGATGAGTTTATTTACAAGGTCCATGAATTCTTGAAAAAGGTATTTCAATCAGGACAGGGTAGAGCAATGTGTCCATGTGCCAGGTGTGAGAACAAGACATATCAAACACAATTGAAAATGGGTCAACACATTTGCAACAATGGGTTTATGGCAAACTACACCCGTTGGATCTGCCATGGTGAAGCCCATCGAGCTAGGGACGAGGTCGTGAGGCAACGCATCGTAGAATATGATTCTCGATGCCGGGTGCGGAGACATGTTAGATGATTTTCATCACGCCCACTTTGATGAAGGACCTAGCCATGTTGGGGAGGAGCCGCGAGCCTACCGCAAAAGCCTATTACGACATGTTGTCTTCGGCACAGAAACCATTTCACGACCATACGGATGTTTCTCAACCGGATGCTGTCGGACGACTAATGGCTTTAAAATCTCAGCTTGGCATCAGCCGAGACGGTTTTGATAATATGTTGACGGTTTTTGGTAGCCTGCTTCCGAGTGGTCACAATCTGCCGCGCAACATGTATGAGTCACAAAAGCTCCTTCGTGCACTTAAGATGCCGTACGAGCAGATACATGTCTGTCGTAACGGATGCGTCTTATTCAGGAAAGATCACTCGAAAAAAATTATTGTCCTAAATGTAATTCCTCCATGTTCATTGAGGTAGGTTCTGGTGATGGTCATAAGAGGCAGCTCAAAATCCCTGTGAAAATCCTACGGTACCTTCCATTCTATTTGTGATGTTATGAGACAAACGGATGATATGTGTTTTATTTGCGATATATGTGTCGTGCGATGATATGTGCGATGAATTGATGATTATGTGATATATTTCTGCTGTGTTTGATATATGTTCTATTTGAAATGTTAAATAAGGTATCCGGAGCTAAAAAAACAGAAAAAAATATGGATGCAGATGGTCGTTTTGCCGTGTGCCGAGGCCTGGCACACGACAAAGTGACCATACTGGGAATTCAATATGGTCGCTTTGCCAATATGGTCGCTTGCCGTGTGCAGATGGGGCACACGGCAAAGTGACCAAATCTTTGCCGTGTGCCACGTCCCTTGGCACACGGCAAAGCACAAAATCTTCGCCGTGTGCCACGTCCCTAGGCACACGGCAAAGCACAGAATCTTCGCCGTGTGCCGCGTCTACAGCACACGACAAAGTATAAAATAGGTCGCCGTGTGCTGGCTACCGGGCACACGGTAAAAAGGACGTGACGGCACTGTTACTTTTGCCGTGTGCTGGCTGTAGCATACGGCAAATACTTC
Source organism: Chloris gayana (assembly GCA_031894775.1). Classification (NCBI taxonomy): domain Eukaryota; kingdom Viridiplantae; phylum Streptophyta; class Magnoliopsida; order Poales; family Poaceae; genus Chloris; species Chloris gayana. Next base: position 126,279 of record JAUNZO010004789.1, on the reverse strand, counting down.
GCCGTGTGCCCGTGCTTTGACACACGGCGAACGCGGCTTTTCCGTCTATAGCAGCCGTCGTCGGGTGTTTGCCGTAGGTCACCGACGGCAAACCACTTTGCCGTGTGTGTGGGTGCCTGGCTGCTCCCTGGTTTCCGGTAGTGAGAGGTCAGTGTCATTGAAAATTAACGAAGGGAATACTCTCGTTCGTGTCTCATGCAGTGCTACCAGTTTCCCCGGCAAGTTGCAAGTAATAATATTTAAAAATGCAGTGGTCCCAACATAATTAACTGTTTGTTCGTTCAAAAATAGAATAAAGCTTGTCCTTTGAAAAATAGTTGCACGAGCTGTGATGCCCCTTTTGATTGGTCTCTTCCTTAATTTCATCCAGCTCAACAAATCCAATCTACGTGGCACTATACAGTTGTACATGCCCTAAATCTTTATATGAAGACGCCAACGTACCTACTCTAACTGTTGTGCTGATCTTGACAACGCCACCATTGCCGCGGCGTGGAATATAACACAACAGCCGCGGAGCATGATGAGCCCAGACACCGAGTTCGCCCTTGAGATCGTCGGAGTGGTGGGGTGTGTGTTGCCGGCATGCGGACACTTCTTCCATATTGGATGCAACATCGATGGGTGGCTCCAAAAGCACTGGACGTGCCCGCTCTGCCGCCAAGGACTGAGCCCACTGCCGGTGATGCCTCCGCGTGTCAATCGGCTAAACTAACTGTAACCGTTAGGATTTTGCAGAGGCCTGGATGTCCCTGATTGTTGTTGTCACTCTTCCCTTCTGGGTTGTGAAAATTCTCGCACTACAAAAGGCCTCTTCTGTTCTGATCGGTGATGTCCATGTGAATCGTTTTCTGTACATTTTACATGTGGAACCAGTACTAAGTTAACCGACGATGACGTGTCTTAATTTCCTTGTAATTTTTCTTTTCTCATTGTCTCTTGACATTATGGCGATGGTCAATGGCTAATTTGCGTGCCCAACGTGAAGAGATAATTTTTTTAACTCTCATTTTTAGCTGGAACGACCAATTAATCTACAGAGCTGATATCTTCAAGGACAATTTTGGATTTAACGCTCAACAGCCGCGGGCATGAGCTCCGACACGTAGTAGTTCGTGCTCGAGATGATCAGAGTGGTGACCATAGTATACGCAACTTGGAGCCCGCTGGGATCCACCACACTTGTGATCTATACGAGCAGGCGGCGGCCTAGTAGAACGAGAAGATGCCGGCGATCGCGGGGAAGAAACACAGGAGGCTGGCGAAGAGGTGTGATGTACCATTTGCCTATCGGAGTACGTCAGGGCCGACGAGCTTGGTCAGACAACCGGGGTCCTACATCACCGATATCTCGCCATCAGTATAGCCCATGGTTAAGTACCCGTGCTCCAGAGGTCCAGGCCATGGTCTAGCACGATCCACCAGGAGATCCGCGTCGGCACAGGGTGACCAACCCGCGTGAACGTAGTCCCAGATTAATTCTAATTAAATCTACCCAAAATCTATTCCTATGCCTAGAATTTTTTTCAAACAAGGTCAAAGTAGTCCCTGCTCACCTTCCTCCCGCGCAACTTACTATTGTACCGTGTGGCCATGTGCGGAGATTGTGAGTTCACAGCACCGGGGCAGGCGCCATAGTCGCCACCGGACATGCCGCCGGTCATCTTGAGTCCCATTTTGGTTGTATTCTTAATTTTTTTCAGAGAAACTCTAGCAGTTTTTTTTTGTAAACCATCCTCAATAAAAAAGGAAAACACTATTATCTCCTCTTTTACTCCATGCATCAAAACAACCCTCATCTCCTCTTTTACTCCATCCATCTCCAATGGTTGAGCCCCACCGATATACCTCTCTAGCAGGACATTTCTCTTTTAAAATATGCATTATATGTATGTATTCACGTAACTTACCCACAAATTAGCTTGGATGTAGTTTTGAGCAATGTGGATTACAATCCATCATGCTTTTGCAAGGAAAAAAACACATAAGGCATACGAGGAACAGTTGAGGACAATGACCCCAACATGATCAAGCAAATCCACCAACCTAAATCCCTCCGTTTTATTAGGTTTAGAAAATTGCATGGCCACCTTTATCTAAAATTGCAAAGCTTTAGCTATTTACCAATTCATGCTTACCTCTCTCGAAAAGGTATGTGTTGTGGAGGCTTAATTACCCATTACCACGCTATATCTCTAAATAACACTTATTTAGGAGTGGGGTGGGGTGGGGGGGGGGGGGGCATAAGCTCCCGATGGAGTTGATTACAAACCTCTAGTAGAATTAATTACAAGCCCCTGGTAGAGTTTCCTCGATGTGATCTAAAGATCTTGGGGGGCTGGGGCTCATGCTCGCCGCAACGTCGTGCGTGCAATTCTTCCAAGCGAAATGTGGCGTCGGCAAATGGCTTCGGTCTCGCCTCGATCAGGTCTTTTTTTATGAGGGAAACTTTTAACTTTGAGGTTTTTTGGTAAAAAATGTAAAGAGATATAAAAACTATGAATAATTACATGTTTGATGAGGGCTTTTATGCAAAAAGTTTTTTTTTCAATCGTGTTCCTCCCCTCTCCGCCATGGGTAAACTGATGAAGCTCGGATTGGTGACCGTAGAATGGGAGATAGCGGTCTGAAAGTGGGAGAATCGAATACTTGTGCTATGGCATGACTATTTGATGCGGTGAGCTAAAGTGAAAAGTGACGGTGACTGATTTTAGGGAGAGGCGGTCATGAAGGTATGAGGTCGATGGTGGCAGTCGGTTGCCGGTGGCGACAGGGGTGTCGCCTCGAAGGAGGCTGTCTGCTACCGGTGAAGAGCGGACATGGGTGAGTGTGGATTGGGAGTGGAGTGTGGCAGGAGAGGGGGCTCCATTAGTGGAGAGGCGGACGCCGCCGGCAAAGACGGAGAAGACTGCAGCCGGCGAGGACTGAGGGGGATGTCGCCGTATTTGGAAGCGTACCGAGTACTGACTTACCACGAAGAAAACCGAAAGCAATAGCTAACTGCGGTTAGGTGTCAGCGTCACTAGTCCTGGAACACGTGTCGATGCTATCGAGGCAACCGGTGCAGCACGAAGTGGGCTCTCCCATGGACCGGGCCGAAAGGCGGAGGAAGCAGAAGAGTGGGAAAAGAGGCTCATGGTCGGGCCATACGGCACACGAGTGGCTGTAAACAGACCGCGATTCGCAACAGGAAGCGCCCACGTCCGCAAAAAATGATGTGTGGCACATAGAAGGTATCCACGTCTGCCAAAACTCTGCTAGCCTTTCCTGAGTCAGCTTTAGACTATTTGGAGCCATTTGTTGATCCAGAAAGATGTCTTCGTGCTGCTGCACACCTGAACTAGGACTGAGCCAGCCAAGATTTTACCTTGAGCATAACCAAAAGGGTCATCAAGTCCTGGACATCCAGAACGGCCCTCACCATCAGTTAGGTCCTGCTGCGCTGGCACGCTTAAGACAATTAGGTCGTCGGCATACAGAGAGCGAGACCCGTTCTTGACAGCGGTTGGACCGATGGAGAAGAGAAGGCTCGCGCGTGTCCTCAACCCCGGCGAACAGCGTCCTCGAACCTCCATGACCAGCACTAAAAATGATACTCCTCCTTTCCCTTACTCATGTCGTTTTAGACAAAGAAAATGACCTAAACATGAACTAGCTAAGTATGTCTTAACGACATGACTAAGGAAATAGAGGAGTACTATCTAATCGTGATAATTAGAGAGACCTTGTGCGTGGCAAATTCGATTACCCGGCTGCCTATTGAGTAGGATCTTCGTGCTTTCTGTTGACAGCAGAGTTAAATTCTCAGTCATATGTCGTGTAGCGTATGGTCAAAAGCTTGACCATGTCCACCTAGGTCCTTGGAAGTAGCACATTCCACATCTGCAGTCAAAGTGTTGGACTTTTCGTGTTTTTGAAACAGTGGTTAGTACTAACCGCAGATTAGTACTAAAAAGGACATGCACAACTATTAATAATACTTCAGAGTGCTCTTGGAGTGTTGGTGGAAGCTCTCGAGCTAATCTGTGTGTGTAGAACGTGATCAAAGGACGCGAAGCCCAATAAAATACGTAGCCCAAGGTAACAGACAACATACGGGAAGGTTCATCCAACTCGCCTCTCCAACTTAACAATACGATGCTACTTTTAATTATCCACGTTTTCCTTTTTTTGGCGCTTACTGATTACTGAAAGCGATGGAGCTCTCAGTTTATAGCGGCGCCAGGAACGCAGCGCAGCGCGCCAACCAAGAAGAAATCCATCGCTACCTGCTAGCCTCGCCGCTGACCACAAGCGAAGAGGAAGCAAACCATGGACGCCAACGCCGTGCTCGCGCTGCAGATCCTCGCCGTGGTCGTCGCGGCCGTGCTTGTCATCGCCGTCAACGTCGCCGCCTGGTGGTGCGCTCGCCGTCGTGGCCCCGTGGGCCGCGCCGCAGTGCACGACGTCGAGCGGGCTCTCGGGGCGGCCACGATCATGACGTACGAGAAGGCGGCGGCGGCGGCGAAGATCGGGAAGGCGTCGCCGGAGGGGAAAGCGGGGAGTGCTGCGCCATCTGCCTGTCGGAGTACGCCGGCGGCGACGAGCTTGTGCGGGTGGTGCCGGCGTGCGGGCACTTCTTCCACGCGGGGTGCGGCATCGACGCGTGGCTCCGGGCGCGCCAGACGTGCCCGCTCTGCCGCGGCGGGATCGGGCCGTTGCCGAGGCCGACGCGGCCGGAGTGCCCGCGGATGCCGCTGCGAGCGGGCCGCGCCAGGGTGAACTGGCTCTAAACTGTGGTGAATCGATCAGGATCAAGTTCCACGACGGTTAATTAGGATACTGTAGAATTTTTCATCGCCCGAGCTGGGGAAACTGCTTTGGGAGGCCAAGTTGTGTAAATATTTCTTCCATTTCATGAAAATCAACGTTAACAGAACCCTTGACAGCTCTTGTAGTATTGCATTAGAGCATCTTCAATAATTATGCAAAAAAAAGAAAACATGTCCTCCAACAGTTCTCAATTTACAGTTGTCAAATATTTCCAAATTTATCCATATGACAGTTTTCGTAGGCCTTAGAGTCAACGTGACAACCGAGATTTATTTTTTGGGGTGTGTGAAAATTTAGAGAAGAAATATTAGAAATTGTTAGAGGGATAGTTTTATGGTGTAATCTCTAGATCATCATATTGAATATCACCAATCACGAATAGAAGCAGCATAATAAAATTGGCTTAGTTTAATTTTCCTTGTTGGCTTTCCCATTTAGTCTGCCAATGATAGCTGAACTTGTAATGACAATATGGAGGTTGCATACGGTTGTAATGTCAGAACTTGTTACACATTCTAAAAACAAATTGCATGGTCTGTGGAAATATTGGGCTCCGCTAGAATGCAAGATGTTATTTTGGTTGGCTATAAGAAACAAATATTCGACTACGGATAAGCGTGAGTTTTGTGACAAAAAGAAGAGACAAGACAACACACTCTAAGTTGCATGTGTTTCTTCACGGAATTTATTATACAATTTGCGACCACCATTTAATCTAGAACAACTTTTAACTCTTGGGTGGGTGGGTGGGGGGGGGGGGAGCTAACCTGGTGTAATTTTTTTCCCCTTGGCCTAGTGACTGACATATGGGCCTAAACCATTGCATTGCGGGTATGAATTGTAATTAGTGTTTTATTAGTATTTTCTTAAGTTCCATTATCCATAGTGTTGTAACCTATTCCCAATCATAGTCTGTCTCTACCTCATTCGATAAGTCTATAACGCCATCGCGCATGCGCCTTCTCCTTAGTTGTCGGCTCGTTACGTGCCTTCACCTTGACATCGTCTCCGACGATCTACGACTCGTGCTACCGATAGTCACAGTTAGCTACACCAACGATTGGTCGCGGGCACACATCCCTTTCAATCGAAGCAAGGTGAGACTATTATAATTTATATATCATTGTGTTGTGTTTCTAAAGCTAATTTGATTTTGTAGGCTACAAATAATAATTATTCTTTTGTAGGTGAATATGTCTAAAAGTAATGCACATAATAAAATGACAGTTGAACATCATTATAGATATGGCATGTTTATAGTTCAGCATATGAATTGAATTTTATTTTCACTAAACAACAACGGATGCACTCATTGACGACTTTTATGATATAAAGGAACATAGAGTGTGATTCAGATAAAAAAGAATGGTTAGATTTATGTATGCATTTTGTCTATAATAATGTCTTAGATAGAATAAAATTTTACAAATACTAAATATAAATGTAGCTTGTGCCAAATTGCTTGAAATTATGACATGTGTGATATTTTGTTGTGATTGTACCCATTATGATATGTTGACGTTGTTTAAACCGTTGAGCTCCCAAATAAAATTCGTGGAGAGGGACTTCGCTTCTCGGTGATGGAGTGCTATTAAGCAGGTAACAAACGGGCACACAAAGTAAACACATTAAAAATCTTGAATGTTGTGGAAGAGGGGGTGAAGCCAGTCGGCCAGGTCTCCGGGGTAAGCGAGCTTTCACAATGGGGTGAGCAAGCGTGATTAGCAAGTAGTGAACAAGGACTTTACACTGATTTTGCTGGAAGTCGTCGGTGTGGGGCTGACACCAGTAATGGCACAAGGTAGCATCGCCCCTGGTAGAAGCATAAGCGTAGAAATGCTTGTGTATTTGATATGGAGACTCACCCAATAACGTCCATACTGCTTTGAATCGTAAGCCTGTACTTATGCTGGTGCTGATGGGGCCTCGAGGAACTTGGTCTAGGATGGTTGCTAAGCCAAGGCTAAGTAATGTTGTTTCGTAGATCTTGTTAATTAGTAAATCCTTTTATGGTTTAAACCTCTCTTCTGTTAACTGCTTCTTGGTTGAGAGGTCTTGCACGGACCTTTATCCCTTCCCTATATTACAAAAATCCCACCCGCCGTGCGCCGAGCCGCGGCTCGCGCCTCGCCCGCCGCGCGTCCTGCCCGCCGCGCCCGCGGCCCGCGCGCTGCCCGCCGCGGCCCGCCACGCCGCTCCGCCAACCGTGGTGCCCCGAGCCCGTGACCCGTGGTGCCCGTAGCCCGTTGCGCCGCCCCGGCACCCGTGGTGGCCCGTGCCCGTCACGATCCTCTGTCAAGCAAAGGTTTGTTGGGTGATCGAGGACAGTTACTTTTCAATTAGAAAATAAAAATGAATCGAATTGGTTGTGGATGTCGACCATCGCGTCGTTGTTTTGTTGCAGGTTGTGGTGCCAACCGTGTGGCCGCTGCCGTGCCGCGCTGCCTCGGTCGCGTGAGCTTGCCACCATTGCCTTTGACGTGCCGGTTCACGTCGTAAGTTTCAAAGCTTTAATATTTGCACTTTGATTCAGATAATTATGTTATCGATTCGACATTAGATGAGAATGACATTCGGAGATGAACATATGATTTAGCGAATTGGTTGTGGATCAGTAGTGAGGCAGTAGAACATATGATTTTAGGATTTGACAGTAAATGTAATTTGAAAAATATACATGTAAATTGGTTGTGGTTGTCGGCCATCGCGTCAATGCTTTTTTTTTTTGCAGGTTTTGAAACCCTGGCTGTTTAGGGTAGGTGCTGCCAAAATTTTCATTGGACACTAATGTTTTTTTTTACCTTTTGCAGTGACGCTTTGTAGAGAAGCGCCGTTCTTGACTCGTCGCTTCGCTACGTAGTAAGGTGAGACAACACGACCCCCTCGTTTCATATCATGTTTTTAGGTCGCATAACCTAGTTTAGGCGTCTCCCGTTCGAAAGAGATACGGTTGAAAATATGTATTTGTTTACATATGTACGATCGTATCTGTTTCGAATTGTCCACGTTTTTTGGACAGCCCGTGGATGTGTAGATGGGGTTAGTTTCCATGCTCCACCCTATTTGAGACAGAGTTTCGGCTTCACCCCCGTTGTTCTCCGGATACACAATCTCCTTAATAGGACGTGTATTTGGAGAACGGCGGGGAGGTGTTGCCGAAATTCTGCCTCGGATAGGGGCGGAGCATGGAAGCTTATCCATCTACACATCATCGGGTGGGATTAGGACCTATCCTTACCTATTAGGGCATGATAGATATCGCGTAGCTGTATATGATTTTTATGACACCTGTTGCGCTATGTTAAAGGATGGATAGCCGTGATTGGATGTACACGGGATGGCGGGGTAAGCGTGACTATACGGATGAGTTCATTTACAAGGTCCATGAATTCTTGAAAAAGGCATTTCAATCAGGACAGGGTAGAGCAATGTGTCCATGTGCCAGGTGTGAGAACAAGACATATCAAACACAATTGAAAATGGGTCAACACATTTGTAACAATGGGTTTATGGCAAACTACACCCGTTGGATCTGCCATGGTGAAGCCCATCGAGCTAGGGACGAGGTCGTGAGGCAACGCATCGCAGAATATGATTCCGATGCCGGGTGCGAAGACATGTTAGATGATTTTCATCACGCCCACTTTGATGAAGGACCTAGCCATGTTGGGGAGGAGCCGCCAGAGCCTACCGCAAAAGGCTATTACGACATGTTGTCTTCGGCACAGAAACCATTTCACGACCATACGGATGTTTCTCAACTGGATGCTGTCGGACGACTAATGGCTTTAAAATCTCAGCTTGGCATCAGCCGAGACGGATTTGATAATATGTTGACGGTTTTTGGTAGCCTGCTTCCGAGTGGTCACAATCTGCCGCGCAACATGTATGAGTCACAAAAGCTCCTTCGTGCACTTAAGATGCCGTACGAGCAGATACATGTCTGTCGTAACGGATGCGTCTTATTCAGGAAAGATCACTCAGAAAAAAATTATTGTCCTAAATGTAATTCCTCCAGGTTCATTGAGGTAGATTCTGGTGATGGTCATAAGAGGCAGCTTAAAATCCCTGTGAAAATCCTACGGTACCTTCCATTCTATTTGTGATGTTATGAGACAAACGGATGATATATGTTTTATTTGCGATATATGTGTCGTGCGATGATATGTGCGATGAATTGATGATTATGTGATATATTTCTGCTGTGTTTGATATGTGTTCTATTTGAAATGTTAAATAAGGTATCCGGAGCTAAAAAAAACAGAAAAAAATATGGATGCAGATGGTCGTTTTGCCGTGTGCCGGAGGCCTGGCACACGGCAAAGTAACCATACTGGGAATTCAATATGGTCGCTTTGCCGTGTGCCGGATGGGGCACACGGCAAAGTGACCAAATCTTTGCCGTGTGCCACGTCCCTTGGCACACGGCAAAGAACAAAATCTTCGCCGTGTGCCACGTCCCTAGGCACACGGCAAAGCACAGAATCTTCGCCGTGTGCCGCGTCTACAGCACACGACAAAGTATAAAATAGGTCGCCGTGTGCTGGCTACCGGGCACACGGTAAAAAGGACGTGACGGCACTGTTACTTTTGCCGTGTGCTGGCTATAGCATACGGCAAATACTTCGCCGTGTGCCCGCGCTTTGACACACGGCGAACGCGGCTTTTCCGTCTATAGCAGCCGTCGTCGGGTGTTTGCCGTAGGCCACCGACGGCAAACCACTTTGCCGTGTGTGTGGGTGCCTTGCTCCCTGGTTTCCGGTAGTGAGAGGTCAGTGTCATTGAAAATTAACGAAGGGAATACTCTCGTTCGTGTCTCATGCAGTGCTACCAGTTTCCCCGGCAAGTTGCAAGTAATAATATTTAAAAATGCAGTGGTCCCAACATAATTAACTGTTTGTTCGTTCAAAAATAGAATAAAGCTTGTCCTTTGAAAAATAGTTGCACGAGCTGTGATGCCCCTTTTGATTGGTCTCTTCCTTAATTTCATCCAGCTCAACAAATCCAATCTACGTGGCACTATACAGTTGTACATGCCCTAAATCTTTATATGAAGACGCCAACGTACCTACTCTAACTGTTGTGCTGATCTTGACAACGCCACCATTGCCGCGGCGTGGAATATAACACAACAGCCGCGGAACATGATGAGCCCAGACACCGAGTTCGCCCTTGAGATCGTCGGAGTGGTGGGGTGTGTGTTGCCGGCATGCGGACACTTCTTCCATATTGGATGCAACATCGATGGGTGGCTCCAAAAGCACTGGACGTGCCCGCTCTGCCGCCAAGGACTGAGCCCACTGCCGGTGATGCCTCCGCGTGTCAATCGGCTAAACTAACTGTAACCGTTAGGATTTTGCAGAGGCCTGGATGTCCCTGATTGTTGTTGTCACTCTTCCCTTCTGGGTTGTGAAAATTCTCGCACTACAAAAGGCCTCTTCTGTTCTGATCGGTGATGTCCATGTGAATCGTTTTCTGTACATTTTACATGTGGAACCAGTACTAAGTTAACCGACGATGACGTGTCTTAATTTCCTTGTAATTTTTCTTTTCTCATTGTCTCTTGACATTATGGCGATGGTCAATGGCTAATTTGCGTGCCCAAGGTGAAGAGATAATTTTTTTAACTCTCATTTTTAGCTGGAACGACCAATTAATCTACAGAGCTGATATCTTCAAGGACAATTTTGGATTTAACGCTCAACAGCCGCGGGCATGAGCTCCGACACGTAGTAGTTCGTGCTCGAGATGATCAGAGTGGTGACCATAGTATACGCAACTTGGAGCCCGCTGGGATCCACCACACTTGTGATCTATACGAGCAGGCGGCGGCCTAGTAGAACGAGAAGATGCCGGCGATCGCGGGGAAGAAACACAGGAGGCTGGCGAAGAGGTGTGATGTACCATTTGCCTATCGGAGTACGTCAGGGCCGACGAGCTTGGTCAGACAACCGGGGTCCTACATCACCGATATCTCGCCATCAGTATAGCCCATGGTTAAGTACCCGTGCTCCAGAGGTCCAGGCCATGGTCTAGCACGATCCACCAGGAGATCCGCGTCGGCACAGGGTGACCAACCCGCGTGAACGTAGTCCCAGATTAATTCTAATTAAATCTACCCAAAATCTATTCCTATGCCTAGAATTTTTTTCAAACAAGGTCAAAGTAGTCCCTGCTCACCTTCCTCCCGCGCAACTTACTATTGTACCGTGTGGCCATGTGCGGAGATTGTGAGTTCACAGCACCGGGGCAGGCGCCATAGTCGCCACCGGACATGCCGCCGGTCATCTTGAGTCCCATTTTGGTTGTATTCTTAATTTTTTTCAGAGAAACTCTAGCAGTTTTTTTTTGTAAACCATCCTCAATAAAAAAGGAAAACACTATTATCTCCTCTTTTACTCCATGCATCAAAACAACCCTCATCTCCTCTTTTACTCCATCCATCTCCAATGGTTGAGCCCCACCGATATACCTCTCTAGCAGGACATTTCTCTTTTAAAATATGCATTATATGTATGTATTCACGTAACTTACCCACAAATTAGCTTGGATGTAGTTTTGAGCAATGTGGATTACAATCCATCATGCTTTTGCAAGGAAAAAAACACATAAGGCATACGAGGAACAGTTGAGGACAATGACCCCAACATGATCAAGCAAATCCACCAACCTAAATCCCTCCGTTTTATTAGGTTTAGAAAATTGCATGGCCACCTTTATCTAAAATTGCAAAGCTTTAGCTATTTACCAATTCATGCTTACCTCTCTCGAAAAGGTATGTGTTGTGGAGGCTTAATTACCCATTACCACGCTATATCTCTAAATAACACTTATTTAGGAGTGGGGTGGGGTGGGGGGGGGGGGGGGCATAAGCTCCCGATGGAGTTGATTACAAACCTCTAGTAGAATTAATTACAAGCCCCTGGTAGAGTTTCCTCGATGTGATCTAAAGATCTTGGGGGGCTGGGGCTCATGCTCGCCGCAACGTCGTGCGTGCAATTCTTCCAAGCGAAATGTGGCGTCGGCAAATGGCTTCGGTCTCGCCTCGATCAGGTCTTTTTTTATGAGGGAAACTTTTAACTTTGAGGTTTTTTGGTAAAAAATGTAAAGAGATATAAAAACTATGAATAATTACATGTTTGATGAGGGCTTTTATGCAAAAAGTTTTTTTTTCAATCGTGTTCCTCCCCTCTCCGCCATGGGTAAACTGATGAAGCTCAGATTGGTGACCGTAGAATGGGAGATAGCGGTCTGAAAGTGGGAGAATCGAATACTTGTGCTATGGCATGACTATTTGATGCGGTGAGCTAAAGTGAAAAGTGACGGTGACTGATTTTAGGGAGAGGCGGTCATGAAGGTATGAGGTCGATGGTGGCAGTCAGTTGCCGGTGGCGACAGGGGTGTCGCCTCGAAGGAGGCTGTCTGCTACCGGTGAAGAGCGGACATGGGTGAGTGTGGATTGGGAGTGGAGTGTGGCAGGAGAGGGGGCTCCATTAGTGGAGAGGCGGACGCCGCCGGCAAAGACGGAGAAGACTGCAGCCGGCGAGGACTGAGGGGGATGTCGCCGTATTTGGAAGCGTGCACGAGTACTGACTTACCACGAAGAAAACCGAAAGCAATAGCTAACTGCGGTTAGGTGTCAGCGTCACTAGTCCTGGAACACGTGTCGATGCTATCGAGGCAACCGGTGCAGCACGAAGTGGGCTCTCCCATGGACCGGGCCGAAAGGCGGAGGAAGCAGAAGAGTGGGAAAAGAGGCTCATGGTCGGGCCATACGGCACACGAGTGGCTGTAAACAGACCGCGATTCGCAACAGGAAGCGCCCACGTCCGCAAAAAATGATGTGTGGCACATAGAAGGTATCCACGTCTGCCAAAACTCTGCTAGCCTTTCCTGAGTCAGCTTTAGACTATTTGGAGCCATTTGTTGATCCAGAAAGATGTCTTCGTGCTGCTGCACACCTGAACTAGGACTGAGCCAGCCAAGATTTTACCTTGAGCATAACCAAAAGGGTCATCAAGTCCTGGACATCCAGAACGGCCCTCACCATCAGTTAGGTCCTGCTGCGCTGGCACGCTTAAGACAATTAGGTCGTCGGCATACAGAGAGCGAGACCCGTTCTTGACAGCGGTTGGACCGATGGAGAAGAGAAGGCTCGCGCGTGTCCTCAACCCCGGCGAACAGCGTCCTCGAACCTCCATGACCAGCACTAAAAATGATACTCCTCCTTTCCCTTACTCATGTCGTTTTAGACAAAGAAAATGACCTAAACATGAACTAGCTAAGTATGTCTTAACGACATGACTAAGGAAATAGAGGAGTACTATCTAATCGTGATAATTAGAGAGACCTTGTGCGTGGCAAATTCGATTACCCGGCTGCCTATTGAGTAGGATCTTCGTGCTTTCTGTTGACAGCAGAGTTAAATTCTCAGTCATATGTCGTGTAGCGTATGGTCAAAAGCTTGACCATGTCCACCTAGGTCCTTGGAAGTAGCACATTCCACATCTGCAGTCAAAGTGTTGGACTTTTCGTGTTTTTGAAACAGTGGTTAGTACTAACCGCAGATTAGTACTAAAAAGGACATGCACAACTATTAATAATACTTCAGAGTGCTCTTGGAGTGTTGGTGGAAGCTCTCGAGCTAATCTGTGTGTGTAGAACGTGATCAAAGGACGCGAAGCCCAATAAAATACGTAGCCCAAGGTAACAGACAACATACGGGAAGGTTCATCCAACTCGCCTCTCCAACTTAACAATACGATGCTACTTTTAATTATCCACGTTTTCCTTTTTTTTGGCGCTTACTGATTACTGAAAGCGATGGAGCTCTCAGTTTATAGCGGCGCCAGGAACGCAGCGCAGCGCGCCAACCAAGAAGAAATCCATCGCTACCTGCTAGCCTCGCCGCTGACCACAAGCGAAGAGGAAGCAAACCATGGACGCCAACGCCGTGCTCGCGCTGCAGATCCTCGCCGTGGTCGTCGCGGCCGTGCTTGTCATCGCCGTCAACGTCGCCGCCTGGTGGTGCGCTCGCCGTCGTGGCCCCGTGGGCCGCGCCGCAGTGCACGACGTCGAGCGGGCTCTCGGGGCGGCCACGATCATGACGTACGAGAAGGCGGCGGCGGCGGCGAAGATCGGGAAGGCGTCGCCGGAGGGGAAAGCGGGGGAGTGCTGCGCCATCTGCCTGTCGGAGTACGCCGGCGGCGACGAGCTTGTGCGGGTGGTGCCGGCGTGCGGGCACTTCTTCCACGCGGGGTGCGGCATCGACGCGTGGCTCCGGGCGCGCCAGACGTGCCCGCTCTGCCGCGGCGGGATCGGGCCGTTGCCGAGGCCGACGCGGCCGGAGTGCCCGCGGATGCCGCTGCGAGCGGGCCGCGCCAGGGTGAACTGGCTCTAAACTGTGGTGAATCGATCAGGATCAAGTTCCACGACGGTTAATTAGGATACTGTAGAATTTTTCATCGCCCGAGCTGGGGAAACTGCTTTGGGAGGCCAAGTTGTGTAAATATTTCTTCCATTTCATGAAAATCAACGTTAACAGAACCCTTGACAGCTCTTGTAGTATTGCATTAGAGCATCTTCAATAATTATGCAAAAAAAGAAAACATGTCCTCCAACAGTTCTCAATTTACAGTTGTCAAATATTTCCAAATTTATCCATATGACAGTTTTCGTAGGCCTTAGAGTCAACGTGACAACCGAGATTTATTTTTTGGGGTGTGTGAAAATTTAGAGAAGAAATATTAGAAATTGTTAGAGGGATAGTTTTATGGTGTAATCTCTAGATCATCATATTGAATATCACCAATCACGAATAGAAGCAGCATAATAAAATTGGCTTAGTTTAATTTTCCTTGTTGGCTTTCCCATTTAGTCTGCCAATGATAGCTGAACTTGTAATGACAATATGGAGGTTGCATACGGTTGTAATGTCAGAACTTGTTACACATTCTAAAAACAAATTGCATGGTCTGTGGAAATATTGGGCTCCGCTAGAATGCAAGATGTTATTTTGGTTGGCTATAAGAAACAAATATTCGACTACGGATAAGCGTGAGTTTTGTGACAAAAAGAAGAGACAAGACAACACACTCTAAGTTGCATGTGTTTCTTCACGGAATTTATTATACAATTTGCGACCACCATTTAATCTAGAACAACTTTTAACTCTTGGGTGGGTGGGTGGGGGGGAGCTAACCTGGTGTAATTTTTTCCCCTTGGCCTAGTGACTGACATATGGGCCTAAACCATTGCATTGCGGGTATGAATTGTAATTAGTGTTTTATTAGTATTTTCTTAAGTTCCATTATCCATAGTGTTGTAACCTATTCCCAATCATAGTCTGTCTCTACCTCATTCGATAAGTCTATAACGCCATCGCGCATGCGCCTTCTCCTTAGTTGTCGGCTCGTTACGTGCCTTCACCTTGACATCGTCTCCGACGATCTACGACTCGTGCTACCGATAGTCACAGTTAGCTACACCAACGATTGGTCGCGGGCACACATCCCTTTCAATCGAAGCAAGGTGAGACTATTATAATTTATATATCATTGTGTTGTGTTTCTAAAGCTAATTTGATTTTGTAGGCTACAAATAATAATTATTCTTTTGTAGGTGAATATGTCTAAAAGTAATGCACATAATAAAATGACAGTTGAACATCATTATAGATATGGCATGTTTATAGTTCAGCATATGAATTGAATTTTATTTTCACTAAACAACAACGGATGCACTCATTGACGACTTTTATGATATAAAGGAACATAGAGTGTGATTCAGATAAAAAAGAATGGTTAGATTTATGTATGCATTTTGTCTATAATAATGTCTTAGATAGAATAAAATTTTACAAATACTAAATATAAATGTAGCTTGTGCCAAATTGCTTGAAATTATGACATGTGTGATATTTTGTTGTGATTGTACCCATTATGATATGTTGACGTTGTTTAAACCGTTGAGCTCCCAAATAAAATTCGTGGAGAGGGACTTCGCTTCTCGGTGATGGAGTGCTATTAAGCAGGTAACAAACGGGCACACAAAGTAAACACATTAAAAATCTTGAATGTTGTGGAAGAGGGGGTGAAGCCAGTCGGCCAGGTCTCCGGGGTAAGCGAGCTTTCACAATGGGGTGAGCAAGCGTGATTAGCAAGTAGTGAACAAGGACTTTACACTGATTTTGCTGGAAGTCGTCGGTGTGGGGCTGACACCAGTAATGGCACAAGGTAGCATCGCCCCTGGTAGAAGCATAAGCGTAGAAATGCTTGTGTATTTGATATGGAGACTCACCCAATAACGTCCATACTGCTTTGAATCGTAAGCCTGTACTTATGCTGGTGCTGATGGGGCCTCGAGGAACTTGGTCTAGGATGGTTGCTAAGCCAAGGCTAAGTAATGTTGTTTCGTAGATCTTGTTAATTAGTAAATCCTTTTATGGTTTAAACCTCTCTTCTGTTAACTGCTTCTTGGTTGAGAGGTCTTGCACGGACCTTTATCCCTTCCCTATATTACAAAAAATCTCAGCTCTCCTATGTGTTCGCAAGAAAAGAAAAAGATGATGTTGGTCCTCTGTAAAAATACATCAGACATCAGAGAAATGAAATTTCAGCGCTTCTTGGCGTGAAAGCATATGTTGAATTTGGACAGTAACAGGATGTCCTGTTTGGAATACTTGTAGCTGCCAACAGTTTAAACTAAATATATTTTGTTTCATTAGGTACTAAATGAATAGATAACAAAACACGGTGTTATGAAAACCTTCAATCCCTAGCAGCAGCATATATAAGATGCAAATCATATGCATTGAACACACTACGGCTGTTGACTAGTAGCTATTCTTGGACTCATCTATATGGTGAACGAATTTCAATTCATTTAATTTAATTTAATTGCAATACTCGCCATGACAAAATCAGTCATCAAGGACTGCTGCTCATACTGTCTTACAGCATTAATATAACTAGTTGATACCCGCGCGTTGCTGCGGGATTTTGCATAGTGACTGCATAGAAATTTAGTCTATCATTAGAAATTAAAGCAAAAAATATTACTCACAACATGATGCTAAAAGTTTATTTAAGTATAGTGCGGAGTTGATTTTCAGTTTCTTTTTTAGGCAAGAGTTGATTTTCAGTTTCCATGGAATTTTTAGATAGAGCATGTATAGAGAGGGCTTCCTTACTCTGATCATCAATGCAAATCGGAATAAGAAGCTGATTAAATATACCATTTTGAAGAAATTGGTCATTTTTCATTTATTCCTCATGGCTAAGAGGAGGAGTTCTCGTCAAGTCAGATAAGGAATAAGTCATTTTCAAATCCTTTGCATTTTGGACATATCAGTCATTTTATATTTCTTTATCATGGCTAATAGTACAAACCTGTATCAGAAGATCACAATGATATCATTATGCCAATGCAATGTACCTAGCTAAAAGAAATAAGTTAGTGGTAGAAAAAACTGAAGAATAAAGTATGCAATTATAAGACGTTTTTGACTTTTAGACACCACGTTTGACCATCCGTCTTATTCAAAAAAATTATGCAAATATAAAAACAAATCTGTCATACTTAAAATATTTCTAATGATAAAACAAATTACAACAAAATAAAGGATATTTGCATATTGAATAAGATGAAAGATCAAACGTAACATCTCAAAGCCAAAAGTGTCTTATAATTTCGAAAAAGGGAGTACCATATATGTACCTTTTTCCTCATATGTCAGCTTGCCTTCTTGCCTTCATCAGGTCTATTGTAGCAAAGTGAGTAGCTATAACAATTGATGGAAAAAACAAACATCTTTTGGTGATCTGGTCACCGTGATCATCAAGAAATAAACATAGTCAGCAAAATGACAATGACGACAGGTGAGAGACCAAAACAAACTCCTCACGAGTGGGAGGGTGGTGCAATGTTGCTGTTGAGGGAAATAATATGGGCACAAATCCCAACCAATTGATAGCTGCAACCAATATGACAGTTTGGCTCGTGTTGTAGGTTACTATAGCAGCACCTACGATAATGAACATTGAAGAAATATATGCTTTAGTGGGTGAAAACGTTAAAGATTTATTTTGTGAGATGAATTGTTATAATAATTACTTGAGGTGGCATTAGTAACCATGCTCCATTATAACCCTTAAATGGATGGTGAGGATCAGGCCATTGCTAAGATCTGAGTGTCTGTAGTTTTGTGGTGATGTGGCTCAACGTGAGAAGAAAGAAATAGAAGTAAATGATCCTTAGTGAGTTGCACTTATAATATGTAAGTAGATACGTAGGATACGTTCCATTTCCCCCACGCCATTAAAGGATGTCTTCTGACTTCAATTTTGTTAAGCCGACAGTTCCCTAGCAAAATCAATCAAATGTGAAGAACGTGGTCAAGGGACGCGCCAAACCAGAGCGTTGTTAAGGTTTGAATTTTACAAAAGGGGAAAAGTTAGATTACTCTGCTCGCACGAGTCAGCACCGTGATGAAGTGCATAGACGTCTCAGGTCTTTGAAAATTAACAAACGGGAAGGTGTAAAGCTAACCGGAGCAAGTGACAATTAAAAATGCAGTGGCCTGACGACCACATGTTTCACCTGACGCGCATCCTTGTGGTTCCTTCATCCTCCGGTTTTGGTAGCAGAACAGTGCGCTGACGAATGCTTAGCGCTGCCCTGAGGAATACTTAGCTAGGCTCTTCAAGATTCTTTTTGAGAAACAGAGAAAATTGGTCCTGAGGAATGAGGATTAGAGAAACTGAACAGTGCAAGCTTTGATACACGTTTGCTGGATGGAGACACTTTATTTTAGGTAACAACTTCTAATTGCATTTTTTTTTGAGTCGATAACTGCTAATAGCTTGAGCTTGGGAGTTGGGACGCAGAGTAAAAGATAAGGGATGTTAGCGGGGAATTCTCTCCGCGTGCGAGTTATCTAAACCTCATAACTCACAACCCGCGTCTTATATTCGTTTCTTTTCAAAAGGCCGGCTTTTGCTATTGCGCTGAAGACCTTGATGGCGCCACCATTGCCACTAAGGTAAAGTAGTAAGCTCTGGCGCCGTGCAATGAAGCTTCAGCTATAACAACGCAACGCGGGAACGAAGCCAAGTACTAGTATTAAAGAGCTGCCCATCTCGAAACATCGCCACAAGAAACACAGCTCAAGCTCGACATAGGTCGATCATCGCCACGAGAAGAAGAAACTCAACTCAACAAAGGTCTTGCAGCATGAGCCCCAGCACCGCGTTCGTGCTCGAGATCGCTGGGCTGGCCACCCTCGCGGTGTTCGTCGCCTTCTCGTCGAGGCCCGGCGCGCGCGCGCGGCGGCGGCGGTGCACGACGCAGAGCGTGCGGTGGGCCCGCCACGCTTGTGACCTACGAGAAGGCGGCGGCCCGGAAGAATGGGAAGGCGCCGGCGACCGAGGGGAACAAGGAGGAGCCGGTGCTGCTGCTGCCGGGCTGCTGGGCACTTCTTCCACGCGGGGTGCGACGCTGACAGGTGGGTCCGGACGCGCCAGACGTGCCCTCTGTGCCGCGGCGGGCTGCGGCCGCTGCCAGAGTGCCCACCTATGCCACCGCGAGCGGCCAGCGTCGCAATAATGGGCTTGATGTAGAGACGTACTGCTTCCAATTTCATCATCTGTGACACTTGCGAGACAAGGTTTTTTTCTTCTGTAAGTTTGTAGGACTAATCTGTGGTATCATTACCGTTCCTTTGCAATTAGCAGTACATTTTATGTGGAAAACATTACTGAGTAAGTGATGGCCTTTGTAAATCTATAGAACAATGACCTGTTGAACACGAAACCATATCATAGGCGTGGACTCAACGGCCGTTTGCTGTAGTTACAATTTTCTTAAGACTCCTTGAAAACCACATGTTTCCAAGCAGGTTGGTCATTCTTTTACCAGACCAGATTATTATCGATGCTATAAGTCAGAATCATACGTAACAATAACGCCATTTTAATTCTAAAAGAATAGTAATAATATCTTTTTATTTAGATAATGGAAGATACTTCCCTTTGCGTGTCTGCACACAACTTGCTTAACGTCGTAGTTTACGATTGTGTCTTTACTACTTTGCACATCTTCAGCAAACAATAATTAATATTGTTAAATTACATAAATCTGACTAATATGCTCATTCTGTTGGACATGCCAAACAAGTACAGTGAACAATTGCGTCACGAAGTCATCATGCCTGCAATGGTCTAAGGAAAACCAAATTACTTATAAAATCTAGATTCTTTTGGCAAGGTGAGGAACAAAAAAGGATACGTATATTTTCAAAATAAAGTATTCTATGTAGACCCAAAGAACAAAGACATTTGGGGGATTCTAGATGTATAAGTAAAAAAATATTTATTAAAGTAAATTGTTATTTAAGCTGATAAATGGCAACAGTCCTTGGGCATGCCAAAGATTAATTTCTGTAGTATGAGAATCTTGTTTTGAAAAGTGGCACAAAAAATTAGATTTTAGAAAAATAAATAGACAGGTTCCAATGCGTTAAGGTCATTCTCAATGCATTCTTTCATTTTACAGTTTTCAAGTATGACGCATCAACTTTCTAATCTTGTTATGTGATGAAACTACATATCTTAGTGCACACTTTCTTTTCACAATTTTATAAGCTTGACAAAATATTAAATTATTCTTAGGTGGTACTTAATTGTTAGTCGAGGGTGTTGAGGATGAAAAAAAGAATCACAATGCACTTACATTTGTTGTTCATTAACTTGGAAACAAAATCCGTGGCCTTTCACCGGTATGAAAGACTTCCCCTCTCTTTCATATTAATTTCGCTGTCATGTTACCTATTTTTCTGATATGGCAGCTAAGTAATGTCAAATGTTATCTATTTTTCTGATATGGCAGCTAATTAATGTCATATGAAAGGTCCATTGAGAATGGCAATCGGGAAGATAAGTAGTAATATACAACACATTAGATTTTGGGAAGATAAGTAAATTATCTATTGTTTTAAGCATGAACCTATTTAATATGATATTTGATAATTAGTAATCAACTACTCTTTTTTTGCTTCATTTTAGTTTGATTTTTGGAACAATTAAAATGTACTACCAAAATAATAAAAAATGTTGGTACAGTGAAAATATCTTGCAAGAATAATTCATTCTTAGGTGGAATAACTTTTTTACTTTTTTTCAAACAACTTTTTTATTGTGTAATTGAATAAAAGATCTGCCTGGTTGGATCAAGATTCAATAGCTGAAAAGGTAGCTTAGAGATTAGCAAAATCGAAGTCACCTTGTAAGGAAACAAATTCTTTTAATATTCCTTCTGGTGGGTCAAAACTTGAAGCACGGCATAAACTTGTTCAGAGAATTGTTGAAGTGAAATTAAGTGATGGACGATATATTTTATTTTCAAGTGGGATTTGCGTTAACATGGAATATTTTCGGTTCAGCAAAAATGGGAACCTTTTACTGTTTAATTAGAGCAAAGTTGGTCCATCTTTTTATACAGCCGTTCACCCATTACATTGATTTTAGCAAAAGTACCCACTCATTACCAGTCTGCCAACTTAGTCTATGATCTATTATATAGATTGTAACAAAAAGGACACATGTGTCAATCACTTTCCGTAGGCTCAATCTCCATCTGCATCGTGTGTAGTAATCGAGCTTGCACTTGGCCTGCCGTTTACTGAGTAATTTGCACGGCCATGACAGTAATTACACTAGGTACACCGCTATTGGACATCATAATTACATAGTTACTTACACTCTTCAGTACATATATAGCTGTCTTTGATCAACTTTCCAAAAGATACACCGCTATTGGACATCTCGAAATAGCACGTGGTCAACTGTGTTTTACTGTTTTATTTAGTTGAGTGGAACGAGAAATTAAAGTACGCCCATAATTGTTGTTACCAAGAATACTATAACGACACAGATTGTTTCTGGCCATTTGCGTATACATATAACCAAAAAAGTGGCAAATCACCAACATCGAACAGTATAATCAAAGTATTCATTTTGTTTGAAAAGGACCAGCGTAGCTATTAATAATACTACTTCAAAGTGGTTCGGGTGTTCGTTTGAATGTGGAGAACGTGATCACGGGGCACCTAGCCCGAATAAAATACGGATGAGAGCTCAAGGTCGCAGACAACAAACGATACTGATTACTGAATGCGATGGAGCTTTCAGTTTATACGCAGCGCCAGGAACGCAGCACGGCAACCCAGAAATCCATCGCTGCCTGCTGGTCTCGCACTCCGCTGCGCCGCCGAACACAACATAAGCGAGAGCAGTAACCGATCGAAGCATGGACGCCAGCGCCGTGCTCGCCCTGCAGATCACCGCCCTAGTCGTCGTGGCCGCGCTTGTCATCGCCGTCATCGTCGCCGACTGGTGCACTCGCCGTCGAGGCCCCGTGGGCGGCGCGGGGCGCGCCGCAGTGCACGACGTCGAGCGGGCTCTCGGGGCGGCCACGATCATGACGTACGAGAAGGCGGCGGAGAAGCTCGGGAAGGCGTCGCCGGAGGGGAAAGCGGAGGAGTGCTGCGCCATCTGCCTGTCGGAGTACGCCGGCGGCGACGAGCTGGTGCGGGTGGTGCCGGCGTGCGGCCACTTCTTCCACGCGGGGTGCGGCGTCGACGCGTGGCTCCGGGCGCGCCAGACGTGCCCGCTCTGCCGCGGCGGGATTTGGCCGTTGCCGAGGCCGACGCCGCTGGAGTGCCCGCGGATGCCGCCGCGAGCGGGCCGCGCCAGGGTCGGCAGATTGTAGACGACTAGACTGTAGTGAGCTAATCAGGATCAAGTTCTATGTCGGTTAGATTTTGTAGGACTCTTTCTTTGGAGGAAAACTGGTTTCAAGGCGAAAAGGTCTAAATATTTCTTCTATTCCTTGAAAATCAACATATACCTTATTGGCGGAGAGAAAACTTTGTTGGATTGAAAAAAATCTCGGGCATCGCCAGTAAATCCGATAACCGGTTTTCTCTCTCAGATATCTCAAGATGAAAATTTCATCCAAATTTTAATTTTTCAAACAAAAATTTTTTCTGAAAAAAGGCAGGAGCACTGTCATTCATTAAGAAGAAACAACTACATCCTATTGTTACATAAACTAACCTAGCAAACGAGCTAGGCTCATACTTACGTCATAACCAAGTCCGAGAAAAGGATTTGAAGTACAAGACACAACACGAACAACAAAAGACAAACTGGAGATCTCTGAGCATCAGGCCATGTGCAATGCGAGGTGATGACCACTTTGAAGTTAACGACCAACTAGAAAGAAGTAGCACATTTTATTTCAGATGCCCGACTAACTTATCTTCTTTTTCTTCTTCATTTTCTCTGATTCTTGTATTAGCTTTTTGACTGCCTTCCTTAGCATAGTCATCTCAACTCGGTTTCTAATTGCCTCAAATCTGTTCGCACTCGTAGGTTTGTTGCAGCCACGTATGAACCGTTGCACGGTCCAATTGCCCAACTGTTGAACCTCCTAAACGAAGATCCATTTCTTTGTAACCATATCTCGAACCACTCTGAAAACTGGTTTTCGAGATTCAATTTTGAACTTCAACTTTTGGTTGCAATGACTGTCCTCCGGACTTACAACAATTGCTTCCTTATCGACTGGTTTGTTTTCCTCATTTTTCTTAAGGCTACTCAAGGCTTTATGGTCTCATGCCCTGTCAACTGCTCTACCACACTTCTGGTTATCAATGGAAACTGAATATCATCCAAACTTTGAAAATATTAAAATTTTGATCAAATTCAAGTTTAATCTGATAAATTTGATATGTATATTTTACCAACCGGTGACCACAGAGAAACCGGAAATTTCAGCAGTAGACGAGAATTTTCTCCCTTGCAGCTAGCTAGATCCCCTGATCTCTTAACAGCTAGGATGCTAGCTAAAGGGAGATCTGTGTTTAATAAAAGAATATCATGAGGATATTCATTCAACTGAGTATTCCTTGAACTTTTGCATTACATTTTACTCCATCTAGCTCCAAATTGGTGGAAGTTTTCAATGTTCCAATATTTAATTGTTTTCTAGATCGCCGCATCATATTGAACCTAAATGACACATCCCTCTCTAGTCTCCAATCCAATACATTGTTTTACTTTGTTGTTTCTGAGGCTTTACAACATCATTTGTTGTGGATAATTGCACCACTCCATAAGTTACATGGAGTTTGACATTCTCACTCATGAGTCTTTTTGTTTCAAATTTCTATCCACCTAGTGTATTATGTTGCAAAAATAACTCCAATTTGCACATGTTTAATTGTTTCAACTTGTTTTCATTCATTTCCAACAACGAATTGTGTACTTATCAATATTTATAAAATTTTAAAGTACAGTCTGCATATTTTCTTTAGAGGATATATGTAACAAAAAATACAAATTTGAATTTAGTTTTGAATGGTATTTCAAAGAGTTTGAGATTAATTTTAATTCAGTTTTGGAATGAAACTAAGATGAATTAGAGTCATTTAAACACTTTTAAAAATTAGATTCAGTTAAATTTGATTTTGTTGACATTTCCATTTGTGAAAACATATCAAACAATTAAACATGTGCAAACTGAGGTGGTTTTTGCAATAAAATACACTGGGGTGGGGATTTGCAACTAAAAGACGTGTGTGTGTGAATATCAAACTACATATAACTTATGGTTTATGCAATTAACACCATTTGTTGGCTGCATGGTGTTATGTAATCAAAAGTTTTCATATGATGTGAAACATTTGTCATAAATGTTGTTTTGTAGTATTGAAAATAATGCATAGAGATGAAATCCGTTTCTTCTCTATCTGTGTTATTACTTATTACTTGACACATCACCCATAGTCATGACATGATAGAGCATTTGTCAAAAATGAAAAAACTAGGACAAGTGTTTCACATGACATGTCACCATAAGTGATGACATGATAATACAGTTGTTTCTGGGATTTATTTCAACTATGTGTTCTTCTCGTCTCTAATAACTGATTTGTACTCTCGCTATCTCGGAATAATTGACATTTCAGTTCATAGAAGAAGCAATGAATCCAGACAAAACTGCTATCTTTTGAACACATGAAAAACAACGGAACAACAAATAAACTGAGATAAAATTTATTTAACATAAGACCTATATTTTAGGCTTTTATAAAATTTATTTTCACATTATTTGATTTTCATTTTATATAATTTCATGAAATTTTCATTGATCAAAGGGAAGAAAATTTAGTTAATCAAAATATAAAAATAGACTTTTCAGATGGAGATCCTGTGGAAGCCAAAGAGACCTTAGATCCAAATCGAGACAATCAATATAGTCTCTATGCTATGCATAGTATCATAGTGAGGTGCATATGTCCCCTATGTATTTGTCTTCTTCCCTAATTGTCCTTCATATCATTAAGTTACTTGCACTCCTACGTGAGTGAGTTTTAGTGTCACTCATGTGTGAGCTGGTCTGTAGCATCAGTATTGTCATGAGTCAATCTTAGTATCTCAAGATTGTGCATTCATATTTGCATATCAATTCTAGGAATGCTTTGCTATGTAATTATTATATTGTAATTATGAACCACGAAGAGGACCATATGACATGATGAGAGAAGGACTTGGAGATAGGGATGATTACCAAGGACGTGTAAGTAAGATGGAGGCTCCACTGAAGCTGACTTCAAGTCTAGGAGCAATTAGCACTAATATAGATGGTCATAATGCATGCTCCCTCCGCTGATGCCGTTGATTCTTTTTTTGTTGCGTTTGACCGGTCGTTGCAAACTTGAACAGATTAATGGTGTCATAGTGTTTAGGGGTTAAGTGAACTTAGTCAATAGTTGGTGGGAGTGAAGTAGTCTTTATCCGAGAAAAACCATATCATAATTAGAAGACTAAATATTTTTCCGCATTGGATTTTTCGTTTCAAGCAGGATCTATAGATCAAACGAGAACCTGATCATGCTATTTTAATCCGGCCCAAGGGTGGTTACGGAAGAGATCAATTCTAAGGAGATAAACATGCCTAATGCAGGAAATCAAATGGACTTTAGGTGCTCGAATCAAATAGAGATTCTACGCATCACTGGGCATAAATAATGGAGACCTAACAGGAAGGTTCTATTGGGCCCCTTCTAAAGGCACAAGCTAATAATCATAGATAAAGGGTAGCGAATTGACAATACAACGGTTCTTTGAAAGTTTATTATTAAATGACACACGAATACACGAGATGAGCATAAACAATAGTCTGATGCACTGCAAGGAAGGAGTCAATTCCCGAACTGTATATATTGAGCGCTCCATCTCTATCATTCCAGTTGCTGCTTCCGGGAACGACACAAAAGGCTCGCACGTTTCGTCGTCTCTGCTAAGCTGAGCTTACATAAACCCCGCCCGCCGGAATAATGCGGGTAGACTCAACCACAGTACCAGAAAAACCAAGCTGCCTGTCGCCGTGCCCAGCCCAACACCAGGAACAGGAAGCAGAGCCATGAACCCCGACCTCGTGTTTGCTCTCCAGATGGCCGCGGTGGTCGCCGTGGTGGTTGCGCTCCTGACCACCGTCGCCGCCGTGGCCTTGGGCGCCTTCGACGGTGATGCAACGGGCCCGGGAGGCCCTGCAGCGCGCGACATCGAGAGCGCGCTCGGAGCCGCCACGCTCATGCCATACGAACAGGCGGCGGCTAAATACGCGAAGGCGTCTCCTTCGCCGGCGACGGAGGAGGATGGGGAGGAGGCTCGCTGTTGCGCCATCTGCCTGTGCGGTTATGCCAAGGGCGATGAGCTCGTGCGGGCACTTCTTCCATGAGGCATGTAGCGTCGTCGGGTGGCTCAGACACGCAGGACGTGTCCGCTTCGTCGCCGCGGCGGGCGTGGGCTTTGGCCGCCGCCTAGGCCGGAGTGTCGAACTGATGGCGGCGGTACCGTGGCAACAGCCCAAACAGCTTATTTGTTGGATCGATGGGCATTTTTAGCTAGTAACTGTTGCGATTTTGTAGACTAGAGAGATGGGGCCGTGAAATATTCGTATGTGCACTTGTAAAGTAGATTCTTGTACTCTGCACATTCTTCTTCTTTCTTCTTTTTTATTTTCCGTTGAGTAACTCTATGCATGTACTCATTTTGCTTTTTATTAATGTTATTAAGGCAGGGACCTCCCCCTCCCCACTTCCTAAAAAAAGTAGATTGTTGTACTGCATATCCATTTTGAAAATCTAGTCTTATGATTGAAATAACAACGAGCAACATACCTTTCATTTTAACTTTTATGAGCACAAGCTAGGCCATGATTATAACTATTAATTAATTATAGTAAAATACAAATATACAAACTATGTTGTCATATTAAATATGTCAAATCAATAGTAAGAATACCTTATTGATATGCCAAATCATAATTCAAAGTACGGAAATACAAACTTTATGCATATTGTGTCCGATCACATCTTGTTAGTTCTATACCATCAATCATGACCAGAGGGTTCTTGGACCATCCACGTCACCATGTGGGCATATAACACTATGGTACCAATGATCTCCGATATAGTTCATGTACCATAAACATTCCATGTGGGCATGTCTTTTGATTTCTCTTTCACGACATCTGGTAGCATATTTGGTTGCCATCGAGCTCTCCCTCGTCCATCTGGCCTTCTTCTTCGACAAGCCAGTGAGGCCACTTGAGCACCCAAGGCTGCTTCTCGTGCCCCCTCACCACCATCAACCACAAGCATGAAAAAGTAATCTCATACTTCTTGCTTTCAGAACACCAATGAGAACTAGGATCTTTTTTTTTTGGCAAAATTAGGTTCCTGCCATTGAAAATGTCTTTAATATGAGATCTGCCATCACAAAAAGTCTAATAAGAAATATGGCATCCAAGTTGCAATTCCAAAACATATTTGTCATCGGTGACCTTTCAATGGGTAACAGAGCATCGGGCAATAGAACATTAAACAGATCTAAATGCCACTACTAGAAAACACTCCTTGTAGACACGTTTTATTTAAGTCTAGATACGTTTATTTTGTCTTAATCAAAAAATAGAGACGTCTTCATAAATCGTGTCCGAGACGTCTCCGAATGTACCGTGTCAAAGCTTGGTAAATATGATTTTTGAAAAACATGTCTATTGAAGTATAAAACGTTTAATAGAGATGCTATAAAGCATATATATGTTTATAGATACGTTTTCACGAATGCGTTGTATGTATTAGAGTAGACACGTTTTATGACATTTTTATGACATGTTAATAATCTTAGACATGATTTTATTGATGCGTTTAGACTGTGTTTCTATAAATATAGACACATTGTATACAATGCCTCAAAAATATTATTGTAAAACTTGTTCTAAACGATTGACTTATTCATGCAATTAGTAGGAATTGAACCTGCGACTTCGTCATTTTCTACAAGCTCATCTAACCAACTCACCTAGGAAACGAACTTGATATTGTTTGACCATACATTATTTTATATGCATGTTCTCTTAGTGCATTAACGTCTCTAGGATTTTCAATAGCATGTAAAAAATATCTCTAAACGAGGGTAGATACGATAAAACGTGTCTAATATCATCTCACTGTTTATACGATTTCAATAACGTGTTAGAAAACGTGTCCGATGTCGTGGGATACGATTAAAGCATCTCTCAATACCATATCATTTTGAGATTCTCTCTAAAACATGTCAACAAACGTCTTTACGTTGTATACTAAAGGTTCAAAGCGTGTCTAAAATCGTAACACTTTGTGATGTTTTACAAAGCATGTCAAAAAACGTGTTTATCGTATTATTTACGTTAAAGCGTATCTAAGATCATATCATGTTGACACATTCTCAAAATCGTGCCAAAAAGTGTCTCTAGCTCCTGATGTAGGCACGTTTACAACAACGTAGCAACATAAACGTATCTAGAGGCTATTTTTCTTATAGTGTGCCCCTGTATTCAACATCCGCCCTTAGTTCCTTCGTGGCTGAGTTTGAAAAAAAAATGGTGTGGAAGAGGGAGGTAGCAACATAACATGGTTCTTGAACTGTCCACATCTCCATGTGGACATCTCTACGAAGTGTACGACGCATCAAAATCTTAGTACAAGAAATCCACGACCACAGGAAGATTATATAATATATATTCTAGGCTTCTAGCCATAGACTTCTCAACAATCTTCATGGTTAATAACTTATCGGTATCTCGACTCTATTGACCCAAAGTCAAGCATGTGGATGTGACTAAGAGATGAGGTTAAACCTGCATCATAGGGCAGAGATTTTGCTGAATTTTAGGCCATATAAGCTCCACGAGACTTTCAAAGTGTTCAACCGCCACACTTCTATATGTTGTCTGATCCTTTTTATGTTTCCAAAGCTATTATAACTTGTCAGCCATGATCATAGTAAAAAACAACTTTGGTTATGTCCCTTGTGCATGTACTTGAATCGAATAGATATATTCTATGTTTAGCATGCCTCAACATTGATGAATAACCGCAACGGATAATGGTTGGGTACATGTTTATGAATCATCACCATGGTTTACAAAACAGATGCAAACCAAACCGCTTTCTGTAAAATCCGGTAAAATTGTCCCGTTCGGTTTGACGAAAGACCGGTTTTCACATAAAATTGAACAGTTGTAGCAAAAATGGTTTGACTTGGTTTCTCAGTATACTATTCAGTTTTTAGCCCCAAAAAATTACTGTTCTGGTTTTGTTAGCCCTTATCATCACCTTGCATCTGTTTTCAATACCCATCCATTCCCTGAGAGCTGGATGACAATTGACAAATACAGTTGCCTGAACCTAGAGGTTGTCCATATTGCAGTATGACAAACTGTGCCAAGATTCATACAATTGACAGCGCAACAGAGATTCTGTATGGAAATATGTAGAACAACCAGCTTCTACAGTAAACAAATCTGTCTGTAGGATTTCAGTTCCCCAGTAGCATAACGAGTAAAGCACAGGCAATTGGCACTGCAGCATTAGTGCATTAGTTAATTACAATACACAAGATAAACAATCAATCCCGTGCAAAAGAATAAAGATCAATCAATCAGAGAATGCCTCTTGTGTCCTTGATGACAAAATATTCTGCCGTGCTACAATCAGATATTCAGATTAAGACTTGTAGGATCTTTCTCCCTAATTTCCGTCAAATTAAGACTTGGCTGCTTTGCAAATCAATCAATAGTATGAAGAACATGACTAATTAAATGGACCTTATTACTCACATTTGTGGACGGAGGGAATATTAAGTAGACACGTTTCTCTTTTTTTTAGTACCATTAAGTAGCCACGTTAGAGGAGGATTGCTTGGCGCTACAAGAGACAAGGGAATTCTCCGGTGAGCAGAGTTCATGGCCACAAGCCCACAAAGCTAGAATAAACTGAGACGAAGTGCTTTGGCGCGTATAGTTTGTAGCAGCGACACGAGCCAGCCGGTGGACTACTGACCTTTATCGTGCTGCCGGCCTGCCCAAGATCTGAAAGCACGCAGCAGAGGCATGAACGCCGGCGCCGCGCTCGTTCTCCAGATGGCTGTGGTTGTCGCCGGGGTGGCACTCCTCGTCGTCATCGCCATAGCAACCTGGGACATCTTGCACGCTGAAGGTGGCGCCGGGCAAGCGGCGGCGGCGCACGGCGCGGATCGCACCCTCGGGGCCGCCACGCTCATGACGTACGAGCAGGCGACCGCCGGGAACAGGGAGGGCGAGAAGGCTCGGCAGTGCTGCGCCATCTGCCTGTCGGATTATGCAAAGGGCGATGAGCTCGTGCGGGTGGTGCCAGCGTGCCGGCACTTCTTCCACGCAGAGTGCGGCGATGGGTGGCTCCGGGCGCGCCAGACGTGCCCGCTCTGCCGGGGTGGGCTCTGGCCGCTGCCGGAGTGCTCGACCATGCCGCCCCGCGTCACGGTGGACGTCGCTGAAGTGTAGCCAAGTACCCTTTCGATTTCCACTGTTCATGGTACAGCGACAGAGATTGGGCTGCATTTTTTCACATGGTTGTTCCTGGAGTTCTTTTGTTTTATGAACGAAATGGACCCATCAGGAATGGAATATAACACTCATTTCACGTGTTGCTAGCTTGTTTGGGCTGAATCGCACTGCTATTCAATGAAATTTGCAGTGATTTGAGGAAGGCAGTGTAATCATTTGATCACGATGAAGGCGACAGATTTAGGTTATGGAATTGCACAGCAACGACATGTTTTTAGCGATATCAGTTTGTCAAAACAATCAGTTTACAGTATCAGATTGGTGACCAGGCGCAGATAACGTTGCCCTGCAAAATTTACACTTTCAGAGAGCTAGGCAGCTGCAGCAAGACTGCAAGAGCAACTATGGACACTGCCTAGCTCTGTTCGGAGTCGTCGGTGGAAAAAAAGCTCTTTTCAGAGGTTGGAGACTGGTTTGTTCTTCGAAGTGGCGCAAGGAATTTAAATTACTCATAATTAGTTTTAATTTAATTACAGTACAAATGAGAACAAAATTCCACCAAAATAATGCCTCCCCAATCAGTCCTCTCTCCATGATGACGACAAAACAGAGTAGTACTGAACATACCATTTCCCACATTCGAGCTAGCTGCAGAGCGGGCACGGCACGAGGCCGTTCTCGTTGCACTTGGTGCACGCCACGCGGCCGGTGACCGCACCACCACCGCCGGCGTTGTTGTCATGGAGCCAATGACTGCCGCTGCACCCGCCGCACACCACGAACCACGCGCCGCCGCAGACCGCGCACGGCGCTTCCCCTTGCCGCGCCGCGCGGCGCGCCGGAGCACGGGCCGCAGCCCGGACCGCTCGTGCAGCGCCACCACCTCGTCGGCGCCGCCGAGGTAGCGCCCGTCCACGAACAGCCGCGGCGGCACGGGGAATCCGTCCGCGTCGTCGCGGCACAGCAGGGAGCGGAGGTCCTCCCGGTAGGCCGCGTGCATGGAGACGTCGCGCTCCAGGAAGGCGACGCGGAGGCCCTCGAGCAGGCGGCGCACGCGGGCGCAGTCCTCGAACGTCTTGCGCACGCCGCGCAGCGACGTCGTGTACAGCACCACCGCGCGCTCGCCGCCGGGAGGGCAACGCATCTCGAACGCCTCCAAGGGGTCCGCCACGCCCGCCCCTCGCCGCCGTCCCCGTCTTCGCCGTCGTCGATGTTGTCGCGGCGCTTGGAGGCCTCGAGCGCCTGCGCGTAGGCGTCGACGGCGCGGCGGAAGGCGGCGAGGAGGTCCGGATCGAAGAGCGTCGCGGAGGCGAGGTCCGGCCGGCGGTAGGGGGATCCGCCAGCAGGAACCTCCGCGCTTCCGTCGTGGTGGTCCGAGCTCAGCTTCATCTTCTTGGCCTTCGGCGGGGTGACGCCGGGGAGACGTTCTCCTTGTCGTCGCCGCCATCGGAGACGGTTGGGTCCGTCTCGGGCGCCGCAGCCCCCACTCCATCAGCTATCACCGCCTCTTGGGGCGGCGCCGGTTCGTGGATGCGCCCGCAAGGTTCCGCGGGCGGCGGCGAGGGGCCGGTGTTCGGAGCGGGCGGGAGGAGGAGGTTGGATTGCGCGGCGGCGTTGGACAAGGGCTGCAGCGTCCGGAGGATCCTCGATCTGAGGCTGAGCCCTCCCATTTCTCCCCACTCCTCTCTGCAGCACCCAGTGAGTGATCGCCACTCGCAATTGCGGCTCGGTTTTGTGGGATGGGAAGGCAAAGGGGATGAATTGGATCGTTTGGCTTTGGATGCGGCTGATTCTACATGTGCATTTTTTTCCCTCTGTTAATTATTGGGATGCGGTGGACGCCAAGAGCCGTGCGTGCTGTGTGCTGTTGGGCGGGGGTCGCAACGGCTAGGTCGGAGATGAGACGACTCGTCGGGGGCCAATGTCAGTAGCGTTTTTCAAAGCAGATGATGGACGGGTATAACGGCTACCTACAGGCAGCAGTTCCCCGAGGCCGAGTAAAAAAGAACAATCTAAGGCCTGTTCGTTTCCTGCCCTCTAAAAATTATACCCATCACATCAAAGAGAATCTTACTATTTAAGTAGTACTTTTATTAATTTAATGACAAAAACCTATGTCACAACCTCCTCTAATTTGCGAGACGAATCTAATGATCCTAATTAATCTATGTTTTGCTACAGTGATGCTACAGTAAACATCTTCTAATAACATCATAATTACCCTCGTTGGATTCGTCTCGTGAATTAGATAGGAGGTCTGCAATTAGTTTCGAGATTAGACTTTATTTAGTACTCCAAAATAATAAAATTCTCTTTGATTTGACCCCTCTAAAAATTATATAACTGAAAACGAACACACCCTAAGTCTAGAGCATCAGAATAAATACAGTACAGTACGAAAAAAGAAACCTTTTACTCGTTCTTTTTAATGAGTAGAATACGAACATTTGTCAGATTGCCGTGCAACTACTTCTAAGCAAGATGTAAATCTCTAATTTGAACGGGGGCTCCGTTTGGATGATCAACCGAACACTAAATCCAACAGTTAATCGATCATTAAACTAAGTGCAAGCGCAATGCTAACCTTCAAGCATGGCGCTACTTGAATGAGCAGTCAAACAGGCAGCTGGACATACTGAAGCACCAGGTATGGCCACCATACGGCAAAAAACGCTGCGCCTGAATGTGGTCAGGAAATCACCCGCCACGCTTACGCTTTATTTAGGTATGGATGATAATAAATAAGTTCACCAACAGCAAGGCAGATCACACACAGCATCACGTTACAACACACTCCGGAGATCAAATGTCCACGCTAACGAATTACACAGGATTGTGGTACAAGCCCGCGGTGCCTCTGGACGGTCCCCAGCAGTGACACCGCTGCCGTTAAGGAAATATAATAATAAACTACAAGTTTAGGAGCCTACTGCTATGCAGCGCTGTCAGGTTAAACACGATTACAATTCTCAAAGCCAAATGTGAATACTGTCCTAAACACATTCTGACAGGTCTCGTCTGAGGCCTAGCAGCCTTATGTGCACCTCATGGCGGAGGCACCGGGTTGGATCTGCCCCTTGTTGTCAACGTTCATCGCCGATGTCTCTTGGGGACCGGCATTCGCCTGCTCTGACCTTTCTGCATTCTTTTCTGCTTCAGCTGGAGGAGCATCTGCCTTCGTTTCAACCACTGGTGGTGCTGTGGGATCCGTTGCGATGACATCCGGTTTCTTCTCTCCCTCTGAAGATTCCTCTTTCTTCTCTCCTCCCTCTGAAGACTGATCTTTCTTCTCTCCTGAAGATTCCTGTTTCTTCTCTCCTCCCTCTGAAGACTGATCTTTCTTCTCTCCGTCCAAAGATGTTGGGGGCGGCACCACCGACTCCACTGCCTGACTGTTGTCCGTGTTCTCCTCTTTCTTCTCTCCCTCTACAGGAGCCGGAGGGGCCACTTCAGTTTCAGCTGGCTTTCCATCTGCATTGTTCTCTGATACCGGATCAGCAACAATGTTAGCCTGCTCTGTGCCTTGGCCACCTTCTTCAGTCTTCTTCTCTCCAGCATCTGTACTGGGGGCCTCTTTCTTCTCTTCGTTGGCATTTTCAGCATCTTTCATCTCCACATCAACACTCTTAGCTTCTTCTGATGTGCCATGATCCCCGGTCTTATTGGCATCCGCTGCATCTTCCTTTTTCTCCTTCTTACCCCTTTTGGAGCTAGATCTTTCCCGTTTGGGTGTCTTCTCACCTTCTGGGCTCTCGATGGCCTTAACCTTCTCACTTATACGTGCGGACCGTCTTGGGGTATCACCTGTTTGAAAGTTTTTTCAAAGAAAGCATAAAGATACTACTATTGCCAGAAATGCAGAATAGAAACAAAACATATTGATAAAAAAGAAGGATGCGTACTGGGATTCCAATCGAATTCTGAAGATGCAGGGCCTCCCGGGTGCGCCTTCAGGTATTGAGTCAGCTGTCTTTTGCTCTTAATCTCTTCACCAGTTGGGGCAACAAAAATAACCTCAAATTTTCCACCTCGAATGGGAGCAAGCTACAGTGATGATGAAGTTAGCACCACATATAAATTGGAATAGAGCTCTTTAAGCTGCTTTCAAATTGGTATCTACACTAATATGGCAATCAATTCCAGGCATCAATTTCATATTTGTTTTCTATATGATATGAGTACTGTAGCACGTAGCCAATAGCAAAAGCAAATCAAACAAAACGTGCATATGAAACTGAGAAATGATGACTTCATATAAAACTGAAAAATGATGGCTATGAATATAAAACTGAAAAATGATGGCTATGCGTATAAAACTGAGAATGACAAGTGAAATACAAGCCAGCCATGTTGCCAACAGAGCAACCAAAAAATGACACAATGTACTCAATAAACTAAGAAATGATGACCATGGATACAAAACCGACAATGACAAGTGAACTAGTACAAGAGAGCCATGTTCCCACCAAAAAATGATTGCACCACGAATGCACTAAAGGTCCAGCATAAATTCAGAAAAGCTACAATATGTGGGCCTCCAAATAAATTTCCTAGGTGATTCATAGCTAACTCAAGTTCTTTAATGTATCGTTCTTATGAGAACACACACCCGAAATTTGGACGACAAGTTGCAACGCAGGACACCATGGTACTGGATCTGGATTAATACTAACTCTTTGCAGAAACCACGTTTGCAGCTTGTCATAAAAGTGTTAAGAATGCATCATATTTTGGTTCCATAACACCCACAGGATCTATTTTGAGACATGAAAAGGACCGTGTTAAATGCATAAATAGACATTAAAGCTATCTCAATCAGAACTACATTAAGAATTTGCAATTCCATGATAGCTACTTGTTTGGAAAGGAAAAAGATGGTAATAATTCTATCAATATGGCAGTATCATGCTGCAATACTCTGGTAGTCTCAACAATGAAAATATTTTTATAGCCCTATCACTTTGTTCGATAAAACGCCCCATGATATGTAGTTTCAATTTCAATTAAAATATGTGGTTGCGAGTTTCCATAAAAAAAATTCTGCCAGAATGGGCCCTTGATTGAAATCACTAACAATTTCATATTCAAAACATCATTAGTCAGTAGTCAATCTACAAACAAAGACTAAAAAAAATTAACACAGCACTGTTGAATTGCAGTATTTCAATCAAGAGTAGAACAGATCAAAAGGCAGTGTGATAAATAAGACATGGCCTGCAAATACAAGATGTGTTTGATCCACTGCCATCAGTTGCCATACCTTACATCAGTTAGCTTTGACCACATAAGGCAGATATTTGATTTGTAGCAACAAATGTGACAAAAAAGAAGCGTGGCAACAGGGTCCATGCATCTATTAATCAGATAAGTATGGCAATAAGGGTGTGTTTGGTTGTGCTGTGGCTGTGGCAAAAGCTGCTGTGGGCTGTGGAAAAAGCAGCTGTGGGTTATGAGCTGTGAAAAAGCTGAAAGCCGTTTGGTAAAACAGTTGTGGCTTTTCGAAATTTACTAGCAGACACTACTTATCATCATATATATCATCATAAATACGTACATATATACATAAAAATATATGTATAATACATTTTATATTTATATATTTCTTTATATCATATATAATATAACATACATACATGTATATAAATAAATAGATAAATATATATATATATATATATATCATATGAATAAATATCTATACATATAAACATATATATATATATTATACATATATTTATACATATAAACATATATATAAGATATATATAAATAAATAAGTAAACACACAATATTTATATAAGATATATGTATATAAATAAATAAAAGTCATATAACATATATATTACATGTATATATATACATACATATACATATGTAGGTAATTTCTTCAAACTTGTGAAAGCCAAAGCCAGAAAAAGCACCTCCACACCTGCTTTCAGAAATGAACTAGCAAAAAGCTGCTTTTGGCTTTGGCTTTTGTTGGCAGCCAACCCCTTTGGTTGGGCTACTGGCTTTTTGGAAAAGCCAAAGCCAGAAAAAGCCCAACCAAACACACCCTAAATCTCCTACGCTTCTCAAGA
This sequence comes from Chloris gayana, assembly GCA_031894775.1. NCBI lineage: Eukaryota > Viridiplantae > Streptophyta > Magnoliopsida > Poales > Poaceae > Chloris > Chloris gayana. The sequence continues at coordinate 89,455 of JAUNZO010004789.1, read as the reverse complement.
TGCGTTCAGAATTCAAAGTACGTAACCTTGAAAAGGTTTGGCCAAATTAAGTGTATGGCACATGGTGGCAACCCAGTATATGAGGCAAACAAGGGAATCATTTAAAAAGTGAAAAAGTCTAATAAATGAATAAGGGAAAAGGTTGGCCAAACACTGTTACTATCCATTGAGCCTAGATCAGAAGGTTCCATGTTTCAATCATGAATGATAAGATGTTCCTTGGCTACCTTGACATTGTGCATACATAAAAGTCACCAAATGCAACGACACAATATATACTATATAAAATTAATGATTGGGCTTCAGTTCATCAAAGATAATTTTACAACAATTTGCTAAGATGTTCCAAGTCTTACAGTAATTGAATAAACCAGCATGGCAAGAGATAAAATGAAGGATCCAACAGACGGATTTTGCTAAGGGACACACGAGTGACGAAACTCAGATACAATAGGCTTCTTTTTCATCGCAATTCATTTTAGATGCAAAAATCAAATAAAAGAACAAGCATGAATGTGACATTTGACAGGTCAACAAACTATGTACTTTGCCCCAACACTCCCAAATTGGTTTAGCTAACACAACGTCAGCCTAGAAAAGAACGTTAGACAAACATACCAAATTATAAAGATATTAATCTTGTTTCTTTTTTCCACAGCCCAGTTTAATTTATAACCCATCTGGAGTAGTTTATGTGTAACAGCCCAAAGAATCACTAATCAAGATACTGCCAATCCAGACAACTGAAAAGTGATGTGTGACATATGTTCTACGCATAGGTGCCAATCTCACCAAATCAACAAAGGCACTAATGTCACCAGTGATTGCAAAATCAATTGCCTGTAACTGGCAACCATGTTAGTTATTAGAAGTCTAGAGCCTGTCCTGGCATGAGAACTTGGTCCCCTCTATCCCTTTTTTCTCCCTTGAATACACAGCAGGGCTGCATATCATTTCATTAAGAAGGGGTGGGTACAAAGAGACCCTCACACGCCACTGAAACACAAATATACTCAGTCATACACACTCACATTAAAATTTAACTTATACGATTCTGACTCATGGTTGATTCCTGGACATTACAAGTGAGCTTCACTCTTATGTATCTGTGACAAGACATTTCATAACACTACTAAACCAAACAAGATGTATTTATAAGCTTTGTTTTAAATATTTCTTAAGGAAAGCATGTTGTTGCTAAAGCTCAACATGCCGTGACTCAGGTTCAGTTATAGCTTCAGTTCACCTTCAATCCTGTTTTAACATTTGAACATAATTGAGTATGGAACTCCTAAAGTGGTGTACAGCGTGTGACTGAATTTGGAAACGTTCAACAGAACTGAAATGAATTGGGATCACGAAAATGTGTCTGAAACAGACCAAATACAAGAAGAGGGACTGCAGAGCAAACACGGAGCATGCTGGGCATCACCCAAATTGCTTGCTGAAAACCATTCGAGCAGAGAGTAGCTCTGGAAAGCCATAACAGACTGAACGATAAACAGAAGAACAATGTAACGCAGTCATTTCCATGAATCCACGGTTACAACTAAGCCCCAGAGCCATAGACTGGGCGAAACAAATCTAAGGGAGGCCCTGAGAACACCGGAACCTAGCTGGACCGAGTAAACATAGCTGCAAAAGGGCTAATATATAAACGTGTACTCTATAATACTGGGCTACTCGCACATGCGTCCAACCCAAAACTTTAGAAGCCGAAACGCGCCAGGAATAGCGAGCTCAAATTAAGCTCGAAAACCTCTAGCCGAGCCCTCGTAGCCTTAAGACTCCACTAATACACAAGCGCCTCACTAAAATCAACACCCCTACTTGAATCGAGCTCGGAAACCCTAGAACCCGACGCGTCAGCCCCACCGGCTCGTGTCAGGTGAAATTCCCCCACAAATCGAGCCCAGGACCCTCAGATCCGGGACGGGCACGGCCCCCGCCGCCCCCGGAACCGCGACACCTAGGCCGGAGCAAGCGGTGAGCAGAGAGGGACGCGTGGAAATCGGGTAGGTGCCGACCGAGAGAGGTCGAGAAACCAGACCTTCTTCTTCCAGCCTGAGGGCGCGGGAAGCTCCGTGGTGCCGGGCTCCTTCTTCTCCGGCGTCTCCGTCACCGCCGCCGCGTGGTCCTCTCCGGTGGCCATGCTGCCGCTCGCCTGGTTTCGAGTTTCCCCTTCCCGCTCTCGCTGTCGCAATTGGGCAAAGGCGCTCGTGCTGCTGAATTGGGGAATGGATGGGAGCGGTGGGGGCGGCAGAAATAACGGTCCTCCTTGTGCCCCTGCGCGCCTCGTGTCTCCGCCACGCAGACGGCGTGAACGATCCGGACCTCGTGTGAGCTAGGTGCATGGACTCGTGGGTAGCGGCCGGTGGACCCGTGAGTGTACGGAGTTGCATGAACCGGGTGTATGGGCGGCCGCGGGGGCAAACGGCGGGACCGAGAAGGTGGAAGAAAACCGCATTGCATTCCGCGAGCTTGGACAGTTCTAGTCCGCTGTTGTGGGATAGGCGGTGCGCACAAAGCAAGTACAGTACGCTAGCCTTGCTTCAGAACAGCCAATGGCACGTGGGGTCGAACAACAAAGGCCCACCTGTCATTCATTTGTGTATGGTCACTCCACGGAGTCCGCGGTATGCTACAAGACACGCGTGTGGCGGGCCCGGAATGTCAGTGAATGACACGTGGTGAGTTCTGCTGGTTTGGGTTTGGATAGTGCGCGCAGAGCTAGGTGTGTGATCGATCCTACCGAGCGATCGGCACGTGCTGCGCGAGGGGGTTTACGTGGGATCCCAATGAACACGTGGCCCGGTGAAGACAAAGCGGCAGAAAGTTCCTTCTTGCTGCCCAACCGAGACAGATGATGTAACTTGCCTACTGTAATAAAGCAGCCTGTTCGGCTGGTGTTTTTTTCAAGCCAAATGGCTGCTGCTCCTAACTTTTTGCTGCTACTGCTAGTATTGTTGTTGCTGGCTGTAAGCCAGCATCAGTCAAATAATATGGCAGCCGAACAAGCCTAAGGTTGCAATCGCTTTGGAGTAGCTCAAATTAAAGATCCGCAATTCGCTCAAAAAAAAAATCCGCAATCGCGCTATGATTACGGAATGACGGCATCTGTACAATTGTACATCGTACGCATAGGTAGCTAGGAAAGTCCACATGGCGTATCTTGTCTCTCTTTCTTTTGACCTTGGGTTCGAATTCATAGGCTCTCGTGGTCTTTGAGAACTTTTCTCGGTATTATACCCGAGTTAAATGATGTTGGGGACTCGCCTCGAAGTTAGGGAAAGAAGTGTAGTTTTTTTTGTACTTATCGGCAAAATTATACTACTAGCTAGCAACGACCGTGGACGATCCCGAGTCCGTCCTTCCTCCACTCCTCTAGGATTCAAATTCAGTTGTGCATCTATAAAAATAATGGAGCAAAATGCATTGGCGGTCCCCGAACTATTCACGTGTTCTCATATGGGTCCCCAATCTATTGTTCCGTGAACCGCCTCCTTAAACTATCTTAGTGTGTCAAGAGAGGTCCCAAATGGCCCACAACATGGTTCAGCAGCCGACCACGGCGTCGACACGTGGATGCACTTCCACGTGAGACCAATCTGTACCGGAGAAAATGTAAGGAAGCCCTCTGTTCCCCCTCCTCCTCCATTCATTTGTCCTTGCTTCTTCAACTGCTCCACGACAGGGCGGAAGAAAGGGAGGGCGAGCCGATTTGTTCCTACCGATCGGCGGGGAGCGCAGGACGCGGTGTGGCCGGAGACGCGGGAAGGATCGAGGGCCCGTGCAAGCGAAAGGGGCTCTCACTCCCGGTTGCACGCAATGGTTGCCGCCTTGCGAGCCAAAGGAGAGCCGCCACCTTCATATGGTGAGTAAATCGAATCATATTCCTAATGTAGGTTGTTTAATCGGTATTGATATGGCTAACGTAGAAGTAGTTTATTCTATAGGTTAAAAGGATATGAGTTTTCATCTAGGGTTAGGTTTTCGTTGTATTTGGGTTGCGATTTTAGGTCTTGTTTGTTCTTGATCGATTATAAAATTGATCTTTTCCCTCTCGAATGCAGGCGCAAATGCTCGATGAATTTACTATCGAGGTCCATCATGGTGGGTTTTTTGTTGGGCATGGTGAGTTGCGAGCTTACATTGATGAAAAAGTGGATTGGTTTGATCATTGTGAATCGGATACTTGGTCTCCCTTGTGGATTCATGAATTCATTGTGAAGCTTGGGTATGAGAAAAGTTCATCGATGAAGACATATTGGTTGCTACCGGGGTGACCATAGCAGATGGTCTTCGGATTGTAGTGTCGGATAGTGACACAAATGCCATGGTTTTCGTGGTAGATAGAGTGAAGAACCCGATCATCTACATTAATCACGATGACAACATTGAAGTACTCGAATCGGGATGATATTGTGGCTAATCCTATTGCAAGTTTACCCAAGGCTCCAGAATTCTAGACTAATCTCCAATCTAGTGTGGATGATGCGAGGCAATCTAAGACAACCTTAGCTAATGATGAGGATTTTGATTTTGTGGCCGATGACTATGATAGTGACCAGGATTCGGATTTTGTGGACAGTGACTATGAAATAGAAGCTAATGATGATGACTTGTTTATGGACAATGTTGATGCTGATGTGGTTGATGAAAGTGCGAAGCGAAAGAGGAGCAAGAAGGTAGCAGACAATCGAGGGAAGGTAGAACAAGTAGTTGTTGACACTACAACCGATGGAGAGGAGTTGTCCACGGATGAGGAAGGATTGCAGCTACCTAATTCAGATTGAAAGTCGCCTAGAGGGGGGTGAATAGGCGATTATCCCGAAAATCACTTAATTTAACAAATTAAACACGCAGAAAAGATTTGTCCGACTCAATATCCGACTATAGTAGGACAAAGTCCGACTCGGACAAATATCCGACTAGAGCAGGACAAAGTCCGACTACCTCGTGCGGAAAGTAGATCGGCAGCCAAGTTGGACAAATCCACGGGTGACAAACAACAAGCAAGCAGCTAGCGACACAATAAAGCTAGAGCAACAAGGGCACAAGCAAGCAAGCCACCTACACAAGTTAATTTAGGAATTTAAGCAAGAACAACCTAGAGCTATAGCACACAAATTGCAAGAAACTAAAGGGAGACAAGGAGACACGCGATTTTTCACCGAAGTTCAGCTCCACCAAGAAGTCTACGTCTCCGTTGAGGAGTCCACCAAGGACCGTGTTGCTCTCAACCCTAAACCTCTTCAAGCCACCACAAAGGCCGGCTTAAAATCCACTAAAGCAAAGCTCCACGAAGGGAGGGCAATACAAACGACCCGAGTCTCAACCACAAGCTTGGGAGCTCGTCGGGTAACGCCTAACCGTCTAGGGGGTGAATCCCCAAGAGTAACAAACATAACAAGTACCGGCGATGAGAATGAATCAAGTGCTCTTGAGATGGTGATGAAGCTCAACGAGTTCTCCTCAATCTTCTCACAAATCCGCCAAAGGTTGGAGTGGGGAATCAAATTCGAAAATGAGAGGTGCTTGGGAGAGTTTGGGAGTATGTTTGAGTATGGGGAGAGTGTCAACCGGCCAAATGGGGACGAAGTCTCCTTTTATAGTCGGGGCACTCAAAAGAGCTCGTTGACTCGGACTTTAGTCCGACTCAAAAAGATGTTTTCGCTCCGGAGTCCGATCGATAAATCCGACATAAGTCGGATATGTCCGAGTACATAGGGGAGTCGGATATTGTCCGACGAGTCGGACAATTGTCCGACTCCTAGGGTTTCGGAAGGAGGGCACCGCCTCCGGAGTCCGAACAGAGTGTCCGAGTGGGACGGACAAAACTTGAGTCGGACAAAGTCCGACCGAGTCGGATATATCCGACTCCTCGGCGGTGCAGCTCTCGGAGTCCGACTCCAATATCCGAGTGAGTCGAACATTGTCCGACTCCGGGAAGTGGAAAAGTGATTTTTGATTTGGGGATGGAATTTTGAGCATTTGAGTTCTCACACTTCATACTTGTGTATCCCTCTTGATAGTACGGTGTTTCCTATACTCAAGACACAAATAAAAAGCTTCACATCTTGATCTTGAGCAAAAGTAGACCATTTTTCAAATCTTGCAAATATGACGTACTTGGCCACTTCCCTTTTGTGTTTCTTTGCTCTCAATTGAATTTTAAGTAGACACTGCGCACAAGCTCATTTGAAACATTAGTCATTTTTAATTGTATTGACGTCAATCACTCAAAACCATAATTAGGGGCCTAGATGCACTTTCACGGATGAAGGAGGTCATGATATAATGAGATTCAAGTCATTCGAGCCGGAGGATTTGGAGAATCCAATTTTCAAAGTGGGTCAAATATTTGAATCAATTGAACTTGTGAGAGCAGCCATAACGAGAATATGCTTTGAAGAATAGAGTTGATATCAAGATGCCAAGAAATGATAAGAGAAGAATTAGAGCTCATTGTGCGAAGGATGCCCATGGAACATGTATGTGTCTCGAAGATAGCAGGGTGAAGTGCTTTGTCACACTCCTATCCCGAAAGATAGTTAAGTGTGGTACGGATCGTCTTGAGAGATGATTGACGAAGCAACCATACATAGCATCACATTAACAAACATCCACGAATTACAAGTTTACATAATTAAGTCTCGATTACAACATAGGGTTTCAAATAAAGATACATTAGGTTCGTATTTAAGTCTTACATAACCATGATCTTTATTCAAGATAAAGTGCGGAAGCGAAATACACAACTCGACGATACATAGATAACTTAAATGAACCATGTCGGCCTAGGCCATGGCTCACTCATCATGGGTCGGAGAGCTAGGGACCCATTCAATGGTTCACTCTTTGGGCTCTTCTCCATCCCACACAACCTTACCACAACAATCGCAAAACCCGGCTTGCGAAAAACTTGTAAATAAACATGTAGTGGCAAAGCCTCGAGTATCTAGCATACTCCGTAAGTTTTACCCGTCAAATTGGCCATCTAAGACCGACTCCTAGATGCATGGAGCTTGACCGGTTTAACTTGGCATTTTGCATAAATAGCACCTATGCTAATTAGGTTTGCACTTTTATCACCTAGCCAAATTAATAGGGTTGTCGCATAAAAGAAACTTTATTGAGCATACTAGCAATACAAGAATTTGCAATACAAATTTATATCAAGTATAAAACAGCAAGCTATTCAATCTCTTTCCATTACTACACATTGCGAGCTGCTCGAATCAAGTAGTACTTATTAACCGAGAGAAAACGGCGATAATTATCGAATTATTAATCCTGCAGGAAAAGACCCAAATGCACGACATATGCATCATTTAAGAACACGTATGGCCACCGTTCGCGAGTTCATCATAAAGCAAAACACGGGATCACCGACCCCGAGTACACGTCCCCTTGCGACCGTTCAACAACGTGCCCAAGGCTTAACCCATGTACTCTCCAACGGTCCTCAACCCGTGCAACTACCGTGCCACACACATCACCTCCGGGTCGGTGAGATATCCGGCTCACTTTACAACTTACATGCTACATAGGTTTACCAATCCCCATAAGAAAGGTATGCAAGTGATACACAACTCAAACTTGTTCGCGAAGCCACAATGGGGTGTTCTCAATTTTAACCAATTCATCATGTTCACATTTAATCATAAGCCATAAGTGAGCTTCCCATTCTCTCGTTGACTCCATAATCCTAGCATAGCATATCTATCGGGGATATGACACATAATCAACATAGGACATATGGGAATTTTATGCACGTGAATTTCCAATCAACGCCTAAAACATAAATGCACATTCATCATCCTTAATTTAGTGATAAAGAAAGACATTTCAAAATAATAGGAATGCACCGGGCTTGCCTTGAGAGTGATCGAAGTTAGTACTAGCCTCACAAGCGTTGAGTGTTGCAATCGTCTCTTCCGGCGAGATCAATTCGGCGTCGTCACCTAAGAAATGAAATGCATTGCATAAATAACATGAATACAAGGTCGATGATGAGAGTAATGCATGTATGCTATTTTTGTAAAGATGCATATGAATAAGCTTAGTAACGTTTAGTTTTGTGAAACCCTAATAAGTGTGACATAAACTTGTTCTCTTTTAAAGACGTTAAGTACATTAACAATTGTAGCCCTAATAATACATGAGCAAGGACTAAATTTACATGAACATGAGTGCTGTGGTTCACCCTAGCTCAGATTAAAGAGAGATTAGCCATGCGTAAGAATGCGAACCAAAATAGCTAGGTTTAGGTGAAGTTCATCATCGCATGCGATGACGACCGCCCTTTAAATCATGAAGTTGATTCCAAAATTAACACATGCGTGAAATACATGAAACCTTTTAACTAATCCTGCCATGAAGTGCTAGGGGACATTGTGGAAAGTGAAAAATACATAAACATGCAAAAACATAATTTTTAGAAGCATAGGTCTATTTATGCATGTGCTGAAATTAACCTTTTATGGAATTAATCTAGGGTTAGCCAAAATAAACATTTATCATGCTCCAAAATTAATTACCAAGTTTCATGCAAAAATAATTTATACAGATTTAGATAAAAATTAAATACGAGAGAATACAAGAAATGCAATAACTTGAAAACTATGCAATGAAATGCAGATCTTCGAGGTCCAATAATTCAAGTATGCTTAAGTGAAGGTTTTGGCCAAGTGGCATCATTTTTGGATCTATAGTTTTTAAGTTATGACCTAGATAAGTTTTCAGGGATTGACTTTTGTCATTTTTGTAAAAATATGAAAACATCCAGATCTGGCGAGCGGCGGCCGGCGCCGGCGAGGTCCGACGCGGCGGCGTTCTAGGGCAGCGCATGCTCAATGCTTGGAGGGGAAGGATGCGCGCGGCGTGGGGAAGACGATGGTGGGGGTGGCGAGGCTCAACGGCGGCAGGAGCGGCACGGCGGCGAGCGGCGGCGCTCGGGCCAGCTACGGCGGTGTCGCACGCGCGGCACAAGGGGTGAGAGGAGGAGGGAGCTGGTCCGGGAGCACCACCTGAGCTCGGGGAGTCGCGGCGTGGGCTTGGGCGGCGTTGAGGCGGACCGTGGTGGCGGCTCGACGGAGGGGGTGGCGGAGCAGGGCGACGACGGCGGTGGCTTCTTCAAATTCCGGCGACCTAGAGCAGGGAGAGGGGAGCGCGTTAGCAGGGAGCTCGGGCATGACCTTGCGCACGAGATGGCGAGGAAGGGAGGGAGAGGCGGCCCATCTAGACGGCGCACGACGCGGAGGGGCACGGGGCGGCCATGGCGGGCGGCGGCGGTGCTTTCCTCAAACTCGCGCGGCGTGAGGGAGGAGAGGGCGAGGCAGGGGCGCGGAGAGGAGCAGAGGGGGCTGGGCAATGATTGTGGCGAACGAGAGGACGGGAGCTCGGCCTCTATGCCGTTTTCTAAGGGAGAGAGGCGGGGCGGCGCACGGCCGGTCGAGGGGGCGGTCGCGGCTTCAATGCCCGGCCGTTCCTGTTGCCCGGCGGGTACAGGGCAGTTGGGAGGGTGGCCAGGGGGCGCTGCGGATGGTACGGGGCGGGAGCGTGCCTGGGGCGGCGCCCAGGCTGGCCGGACCGGCGGACGGTGCCACCATTGCCCACCGGGCAATGAGCTCAATTTGGAATTTTTGAAATTTGAATCTGTGATTTGAATATTTGGATGAAATTCATAGTTCTGGTGCTCCAAAAATAAAAATAAAAATATGTGGAGCTCCAGTACGATGTGCTTTAATTTTCATCTTATAGTTTGGAGTTCTAAACTTGCTTCCAAAAATTCATATAAAATTCATAAACAACAGTGTTTCAGGTTTGAATTTGAATTTTTGGGCATTCAAAACTTTGTTAAAAATTTTTGTAAAAATGCCGTAAATTCATCTTTTCACATGAGTCAATGCAGTGGTGCAAAAATATGTGGGTGGTGTTTTTATAATTTTTGCACTTCTCTTAGGGCTAGGTTAGGATTAGGGTTAAATCTAGGTTTTTCCTTTTCTCTTTTTATTTTTCTTTTTTCTGATTTCCTTTTTGGGTGATTAGCATTAGTGCTCCATTTAGTGATGTCATTAGGGTTTTTAATTACCTGCTTAGCCTTAATCGTGACATGGGATGTCACATGCTTCATTGCGAAGACATACTATGGTCGACACAATTGCCAAAAGGAATTGGGTACTAAAGAAATGCACCTCCAAGTGGCTTGCTGAGAAGTATTTGGAATCATTCAGAGCAGATGAGAAGATGACTCTTAAGAGCTTCGCGAAAATAGTTCAAAAGGAGTGGAATCTGACACCTTCAAGGAGCAAGTTGGCAAGAGCAAGGAGGTTGGCCATGAATACCATATATGGTGATGAGACGAAGCAGTACAACCAGCTCTGGGACTATGCAAATGAACTTCGAAAATCTAACCCAGGTTCAACATTCTATCTGAATCTTAATGCAGGTTGCTTTAGCACACTATACATGTCTCTTGATGCATGCAAAAGAGGATTTCTTGCTGGATGCAGACCCATAATTTGCTTAGATGGCTGTCATATTAAAACTAAAATTGGTGGCATCCTTCTTACAGCAGTAGGGATTGATCCAAATGATTGTATTTTCCCTATTGCAATGGCTGTGGCTGAGGTTGAATCACTGAAAACTTGGAAATGGTTCCTACAAACACTAAAGGAGGATCTAGGAATTGATAACACTGGTCCATGGACCGCCGTGACAGATAAGCAAAAGGTGAGTCCTTTCATGTTGTGACTGCACCTTATATCAGCTACTCACATTTGCTAGTACATTTGTAGGGCCTTATACCAGCTGTACAACAGATGTTCCCTGATTCAAAACATAGGTTTTGTGTCAGGCACTTGTACTCCAACTTCCAACAACATTTCAAAGGTGAGAACCTAAAAAATCAGCTTTGGGCCTGTGCTAGATCTAGTTCTGTTGGTGAGTGGAATAAAAACATGCAGAAGGTGAAAGAACTGAATATTAATGCATATGAATGGTTAGAGCAAATGCCAGCTAATACCTTCCCCAAGTGCGACATATTATTGAACAACAGTTGTGAAGTGTTCAATAAATATATTCTTGACGCTAGAGAGTTGCCTGTACTAGTATGTTGGAAAGGATAAAGTCACAACTTATGACCAGACACTACAATAAGCAAAAAGAGGTGGAATCCTTCCAAGGTATTTGTCCCAAGATCAGGAAAAAAGTGCTAAAGTATGCAGAATTGGCCAATGTGTGCTATGTTCTGCCAGCTGGACATGGAATATTTAAAGTGCAAGAAAGAGGCTATCTATACAGGGTTGATATCAAGGCAAAGAAATGTGACTGCAGAAGGTGGGATGTAACTGGCATACCATGTCACCATGCCATCTCATGCCTAAGGCATGAGAGGATCCCTTCTGAATCTGTTCTTCCTATATACTACTCAACTGAGTCCTTCAAAAATGCATATGGAAACAACATTTGGCCGTGCCAAGACATTAGCCAGTGGGAAAAGGTTAACGGACCAGAGGTGTTGCCCCCAAAATATGAGAAGAGAGTAGGCAGATCACCAAAAGCAAGGAGGAAGCAACCTCATGGAGAGATGGGTAAAAATGGGCCTAAGTTAACTAAACATGGTGTGGAGATGCACTGCAGTTGGTGCAAGAGTTCAGAGCATAATGCTGCTACATGTGAGCTGAAGAAGACTGGAGTGCAGCCAAAGATTTTACCTAAAAGAAGGCCACCTCCACCCTTTCTTGACGAGACAGGAGACAAGGAAAATGAACAACCTATCATTACTCAGGTCAGTCACCTACACATATTCATTCTCTCACATTTGCATCACTATTATCCATTTCACAGTTGCATATTATTGTAGGATGTGCTGTAGCATGAGCCTACTGACTTGGCGCCTCTATTTTCACAAGACATCACAATGCTTCCTCAAATGATGACAGAAGTGAGTTTATCTGTCGCACGATAACTTCCATTTTGTTTTTTCACACAGACTGTAATTTTATCTCATCTTATTAACAGCCAACACAACCATGTAAGATGGGATTGGTGGCTGCACCATTACCTGATAGTGCATTCATACAGTCCAACGAACTCACGGCAAGGCTAATGCCACCCACAACAGCAACTAAAGAAGGAAAAAAAGGATGACCAAGCGCAAGACTACATCAAAGGACATTGCAGGTACTGCAACCAGCCTGTTGCAAGGAAGAATTGATGTGTTGGCCAAAGTTGTCCATGGCCTTTAAGATTTTGACTTTTTGTGTAGCCGGTATAGTTGGTTTTTGTGCAGCCGGTATACTTGTGTTTTAAGAAGCAAGTTCACTGATGGAATGTAGTTAACTTACCAAGCAAACTTGTTGCTCTAATATTGCAACGCTCTGGATGTGATGTAATAGCTAAACTGAAATGTTATGTCACGAACCATGTTTCATATCATTGCACTGGACCATGATAAATATCTTTGCAAGTACGAGATACAGTACTGACTTTGATTGACAACATTTATCTAGAATAATTATTTTCATTAGCCTAGCTAATTCCTTTCCTGCATCGACCAAAAACATGGAGCTCCGGGGTGTTCCTGCAAAAGGTCATCGTTCCCTGGCGCCAAAACTCCCGCCAAATCCACGTGTCGATGCCATGTCACCTGCTAGAGCGCTTTGTGACCATTTGGGACCCCAATGACACACTTAGATAGTTTAGAGAGCCAGTTCTGCAAAACAATAGATTTGGGACCCATTGAGAACACGGGAATAGTTAAGGGACCGCCCATGCATTTCACTCAAAAATAATTGTGAGTACATGTATGTATCTAAGTTATACTTCATTTATTTCAAAATTATTACCGTTTGCATACAAATTTCAATATGAAGTGAAGTAAATTATTGTTCTAACAACAACAATTTCAAATAGGAGTAGTATTTTATCAAAAAAATAAGTTAGCACTTTTGCAATGTTTGCATGGTTCTGTTGTAGCTCATTTAGCATGGTTCTTGTGCTAAAGTTTTTGGCTCATAACTCTATTTAGTTCCTCTGCTAAAGTTTTGGCTTATTTTAGTGTGATTATTTTTCCAATGACAATAATTTTTAGCTCATTTTACAGTTCTTGAGAAGCGTAAGCGGTAAGCCGTTTTTAGCATGGTCTTTGGGCTGAAGTTCAAACTTACAGACCATCATTAACAGCTAAGTGACAATTTTGTGAAGGCCTTATTTGGTATACACTCGTGGTCCACCGGTACCCGGCCCACCATTCCCAGCATTTGGAGATGCGGCCCATGACGAGCCCGCCTCTGCTCTCGCCGTCCCCGTGTCCTCTCCTCCTCCACCTCCTCCGCCGGTCCCTGTCCCCTCGCCGCCGGGACCATCCCCATCCCACTTTCCACCGCTGCCTTCCGGCCCCACTCCTCCTTTCTGCGGCCATGTCATCCTCCGCGTCCACCACCGCACCCGACTCCGTCGTCGCCGACCCCGACGCGCTGGCCGGCAAGGTCGCCGCCATTCGCGCCGCCGGTCCCGCCAAGCTCCAGGCGAGGCTTATTCTCCGTTTTTCTACGGTGGGCGTAACGTCTGGTGTTAGAGAATGACTTTGAGTTCCTATTTGCGCAGGTCATCGCCGACTTCGACGGGACGCTTACGCGGTACTGGTACGACGGCGCCCGAGGCCAGAGTACGCTCTTACTTCTAGTGCCTTCATTTTTAGAAATCAGGGGTTTGTGCGAGACGGCGGGTTCCAGGGATTTGTGAGTGAGAGGTGCATCTGGTACTCTGTGTTTGTTGACAGGTAGCCATGGTCTGCTGAGACAGGGTAACGACGAGTACGACGCCAAGAGGGAGGCGCTGTACGAGTACTACCACCCCATCGAGATCTGCCCCGACATCCCGCTACAGGAGAAGGCAAAACTCATGGAAGAATGGTGAGTAGTTAAGCATCGCTGTTTGTGATAGCAGGTGCTGATTATTCAATTTGAGTTTCCCTTCGAAATGCAGTCCATGGTTCCCATTCTGTTATGGTGAAGCGATTATCCTCTTCTGTTAACATGCCATATAGGTGTTTTCTCTTTACATTGTGTTTGTGTCATCTTTTCAAGGATGGTTCTTAATTGAAATATAGTTGTAGTAGAATATTCACCATCCGGATGGTTGAGTTGTAATAATGGTGACTGGTCATGCATTATTTATTGTCTAGCTTTGTTGTGACCGCATGGTTCTAGGCATAAGACTGTTATTAACTTATTACTATACATACATTTCTTATCGTTTGGGGTTGTCTAAGAATCTGACATAATAATTAAACATAGCTGGACTACACATGCCGAAGATATTTACCATAAATGACAAGTTTTCATTAAACTAGCTAGCTTCTTGATCAGTCTTCAGTTTGTGCCATCTGGTATTGTACTATGAGTAGTTTCTTTCTTTGTTTTGAAAAAGACAGCTTTAAATATTGACATAATTGTTTGTTACAAGTTATGTCCTGGATTATCTCCGGAAGCTCATTAAACAAAATTGAACCCTGCAAACTGATCGGCTACCTTAGCTTAACACATGAACAGCCTCATTACACTTTTAGCAGCATGAGAAAAGGATACAAAAGGAGCTTGTGATTTGCACTATCATTTGTCTCACATGCGTTGTAACTGCTGAATGCTACACAGAACCTTGATTAAATTTTCAAGGATAAAGTCCATTTTACTCCCTCCAAGTATAATCAAAGTCCGGATAACCCCCTAAACTATTGTTTGGTTTGTTTTACCCCTTCTATTCCATAAAATAGTTCATTTTACACCTTTTATCGGTATTTTAATCCCAATTTTCTTATGTGGATTCAAATTAAGCGGGGATTGCTCACGCAACCTCACACCTAGATTGTTCAATACAACAACAACAACAACAAAGCCTTTTATCCCAAGCAAGTTGGGGTCGGCTAGAGATGAAACCCAAAGGAAACACGTAAAGGAGAGATTGTACAATGTGAGAAAGAAATGAACGGGTCATATAACCCATGCCTATAGAGACTTTTTTGTGTGCGACTCACTTTCTATGGGAAGGGAGAAGGTGAGAGGGCATGCCCTATTGTCGAGTCTTAGATGATGTTATATGTCCCGTTGATTGCTTAATCATACTTGACGACACATGTGTATGTTTTAGACAACAATTTCAGCTTAATCCTGGTTTACATTAGTAAATTAGGATTAGAATACCAATAAAAGGTATAGTATGAACTCTTTTATCGAATAATAGGGGTAAAACAAACCAAACAATAGTTTAGGGGGGTATCCAGACTTTGGTCATACTTGGAGGGAGTAAAACAGACTTTATCCAATTTTCAACATTAGTATCAGACACTCAAATTTTTTACATACTACAGGTGGGAGAAGACTCATGGTCTCCTTATTGAAGGTGGCCTTACATACGAAGCTATAAAGAAATCTGTGGCTGATGCTGCAATTGCTTTCAGAGATGGTGTGGTTGAGATGTTTGAGTTCTTGGAGGTCAGCTTTCAATATTCTTTAGCAAACTCCTCTGGAACATGTCTACACACTCCATTTTTGTGTTCTTGTAGGGATACTGATCGGTCATCACCCACCTGTAGTAACTTTCTATATGGTACTGTAGTAAAAGAATGAATGGTTGGGCTGCTGCATAAAATGTTTGAAACATAGACAAAGCTTCTCTGTTTCTACCTCCTTTTTTTTTCTTTTGACACTGCATTAAACTCTAGAACTGATATCCATTTTTCCCTTTCTGTTTTCCATTTTTTCCAGTTATCAGTTGGGCAAATTCAAAACATGTAAATTTGCGGTGCTTTCATTTGTAAAGTATTTTCTCGGTAGCTTCTGATGTTTGTTTACAGAGTCTGCTAACACATACAGTAGCTAGCAGCTAAGAATGCTGGTATAGATTGAATTTTGGTAACTTGTTACATATATTTTCTCGGTAGCTTATGATGTTTGTTTACAGAGTCTGCTAACACATATAGTAGCTAGCAGCTAAGAATGCTGGTACAGATTGAATTTTGGTAACTTGTTACATATATTTCTGCTAAATCCATCTTGTTATCATGTTCGAGTTTTTAAATGCATATGAAAAAGTTGGCAAGTTTATAACTGGCAAGTTTTTCAGTGCGACTATCTTCTATAGCTGGTCTAAGCATATGCATGCGAGAAAAGCATTTCTTATCGTTAGCATCTTGTTTCTTATGTCTTTGGTTTCCCTACTTTCTAATGTTATGCCCCTGGACACAGATTTATTTTGTTACTTCAATAGAATGAATCACATTTCAGCTATGCTATTATACACATGGTGTCTATGTCTCATTCAAGGTTGACAAATAAGAGGATCAAGATCATATTGATGAACATATGCACAAGCTTATTCACATCGATAATCTGAATTGCCCATGTTTTTGTGAAGTACTCCCATTCCGATTGGGTCAAACTATATAAGAGGGATGGTGGGTACTCACACCTTCAACCTGGACCATTCTGATATACAAGAAACGAAATTAACTCTGTGGTCATGTTCATCAATATGGTATTGTGCACCTGTTATTTTCTCAACAAATAACATTGGTCTAGTGGACATGTCATTTCTTGGAATTATGTGATGCATATTCTTTCATCCTTTGTTTCCTATTTAAGGGTATAAATGTAATATTATACAACAACAACAACAAATTATTTTTCTCCCAAACAAGTTTGGTAGGCTAGAAATGAAACTTAAATAATGTGATATAGTACGACTAGATCAGAACTGTGTTAACTGCAATGACAATATTCTATGACATGGGTAGGAACTAATTGCTTTTTAGGTGACAGTCTAATTCTATAGACTTCCAAATGTGATTTCAGGAGAGAGATATTCCTGTGCTGGTATTTTCTGCTGGACTCGCAGACATAATTGAAGAGGTTAGCTATGAAAAGGAATGGTTCTATACCACATATGATGCAACAATATTTGTTGGTGACTAACACATCATGTTATTTCCTTAGGTCTTCCGGCAGAAACTACACCGGTCCTTTAAGAATATCAAGATTGTCTCCAACAGGATGGTCTTCAATGAAGATGGTCGTCTTGTAGCATTTAAAGGTGATTTTCTATATCATAAGCTCTTATTGCAGTGATGTTAATTTATCATTAATTGTATACGCTGATGCAAAATTTTAGAAAAATCGGTGCCTTTTCTTGTTTAATACAATAGGATTTTTTTGTTACTTGAACGTCAAATGAACATCTTATTTAAGATTGTTTTGACATTTATTTTGAGTTTTTTCTTTTTGCTTGTCATTATCAGGTAAAAAATTGTTATTGCAAGTGTCCTCATAGAAACTAACAAAAGCCTTATGCAGGGAAAACAATTCATGTCTTAAACAAAAATGAGCATGCCTTGGATATGGCAGTTCCAGTGCATGACAATCTAGGGTATCCTAATGGGTCCATTGATGATTATTCGATGGTGAAGAAAAGAACCAATGTGCTGCTACTGGGTGATCATATTGGGGACTTGGGCATGTCTGATGGTTTGAACTACGAAAACAGGATTGCTGTTGGATTCTTGTTAGTCACGTTCCCATTATCTTGTTTCATCCATAGAATCGGTGATATTATCCTCTGAATATCCACCTCGTTCAATTTGACCCATGTGACCTAGCAATAGTTATTGTTGTTAGAAGTTACTGAACAGTATAACGATTAAGTTATATAGGTGATTAGGCGTTTCAATTTCAATACTCTCCATTGATTACTGTATTGGTTATTTGATATGTAAGTTTAGGTAAAGAAAAGTTTCAAATGAAAATGGAGTTCACATGGTTTCAGATCACAGTTTCACATGGACATGAGCCTCTATTGTACTGTTTACCTTTAGCAAGGCAAAGCTATTTAATATCAAATGCATCATCTCTGTGACTATATTACATACTAAAATGAACATAGAAGTATACAACCTAAGGGGCAAGGAATCTTGATATCTTGTCATACTTCAGCTGAACATTCCTAGAACCTCATAGATCCAGCTTAGTTTGTAGCCAGAAGGAACGGCATGCCTTTTTATGCTATTCTCAACTTCTAATTTAAACTTCTAATTTTATAGATGCAAAGATTATGTTCTTCTCCTGTCGGCTTGCTTCATTGCATCATTCATCACACAGTTCATACAGATTTGTGGATCAAGTATTAATGAACTGGTTTTACAGGAATACCAATGTCGAGAAATCTCTGAAGGATTACTCCAAGGCATTTGACATTGTGTATCTGGTGAGACATGGTTTACTATACATTTCAGTTGTGTCCGTTTTCTCTAAGCTCTTTGCACTTATTCAATGTCTGTTGTTTTGATCTGCTTTTGACGGTTTAATTCAATGCAGAATGATGCTCCAATGCGGGGTGTGGTTGAACTTGTGTCTGAATTATGTCCTTAAATCCATGATCATTGCCTGCCTCTACTGGAGAAGTAGATATCTTTCCCTGAATTCAGCAGCTACCGCAGTCTTTTACCTGAAATCCGGGGGTTTCATCCTAGGTTAAGCTAACCATCCGAACTGCTTTCCTAAGAAGAAAATCACAAAGAGTCGTTGGAACAATCACAAATTACTCTAAAGCTAATTGTAATATATACTTGAAATCTAATTGCAATTCTTATGTATTGTGATACCGTGATCTGCTAGTAAAACTAATCTTGGTGACCCGGCTACAATGGCAAGTTTTTCTTTCTATCACAAGATTCAGGTTATTCGTCGTATATTTTTGTACAATTTTCATTTTCTAGTCTACGTTGCAACAACAATGTAGCGCTGTCAGGAGAAAGATTTTTTTATTGAAACCACGAACCGCCATGTGAAGTACCAAGGACCATCTATTTTGGTCATACAAGTGACATGTGGACTAGAAGAGTATAGGTATGAGTAAAAAATAGTAGTTCTGTGAAGCTACACTCTGAACTAGTGTAGTGGTGGATCGGTGAAACATGTTTTAAACTTGGTGAATTTATAATCCGCAATCGTGGAACTGCCCTGCGCTGTTGCCCTGCATGATTTGGACGGCGCTAGGAGAGAAGTCAAGATTAGGGTTCAGGGCTACAAAAAGATGAGGACTTCAAAAAAAAAAAAGATATACGTCGTTACGCGACGAAGGCGATGCTGTTTCATGTAGAATCACAGGCCCGTGCCCACAACATATCGTTGATTTTCCATGCTATCTGCCCGTCGCCACCCAGTTTCTGTTTACTCCCATCGCACTGTATCATGCCGCTCGCCTCAGACCGGTGTATCATCTCCCTGCACATTTGCCACACAGCCGCACCGGTGCCCTAGCAACTAGGCTCCTCGTCACAATTCAAAGAACCTGGACTTGATCGCGTTATCCAACAAAAAGTCGCTCATTTGCTGGTTCTTTTTTCTTTTTGTAGTGTTGCAGAGTGCTTCATGCACAGCCATGGCCACATTTTATCTTAAATAGTTCAACTCTTATTATGTGCAGCCTCTTTCATTACTTGGAAATTAACCTTTCCCTTTGCTGATGAAGGTCAACACTGTAATGGCTGTACCATAATTGGAAATGTTAATATGAAGCACCCTGACTGTTCTGTTCAGTTAGCTGCTGGTCACTTGGATCCACGACGTCAATGTTGTCAGTTAATCAGAGAGTCCGACTCTGAAGATGACAACACATTCGTAAGATTTTTTGTTATCTATTTCCTGGCAAGATTTTTAACCTTTCTTTTGTTGACTTGACGCTAAATGTATGTGTTTCGCTTCTTTACAGCTTAAAGTTCGGGAGGCTGAGCTAAGGCGTATGTACAAGGTAACATCTTGAGCCGTTTGAGCCGTTTTGTGACATGATGCTGGTTTCTAGAGTGATTGTAATTCCTTGCTTGTGCATTCAGGGCCTTGAAGATCCAGGTGGGTTCGAGAGACTACTCAAACGATACAGTGGAACACCAGGAGTTTTACCAACAGACTAAGCCTTTTGAGACAGACATGTCAATCGTCCCAATTCCAAGGCCCTAGGTATAGGTTTCAGATTAGTGGCATATCTGTAAAACAAGCTACACTTAAGCATTTGTTGTTTGTGGTTCGACAGCTAAACAGCCATACTTCTGGCCCTAACAGATTCAGGTATATTTTCATAGAGTGACTCAGAAGATGGGGAAAATGTGAACTCCATGCATCAGCTTTCAAGTTCTGACTACCAAGATTTAGAATTGCAGCTTGACGGTTATTGGAACTACGGACATCTACTATACTAGCATGTTACATCTACATGATAACAGGACCTGTGTTTTTTACAACACAGGGGCGTCCCTAATTGACTAGTAATATTAAAAGTTACATAAGATTCAACCTAGCAGATGAGAGAAGGTAGGAGCATACACCTCTATACATAATTCACAGGCTGCAGAGGCTCCAACATACTATGCCTGTGACGAAGGCCTATATTAGTCAGCTCATATAATACTGTAAATGAGCACAAACAGAAAGGAAACAAAATTGTCATCTCGGTTCCCCTTCATGTGGTGGCCAAAAAGATGATATTCATCCTAAACATCAATGCAAGCGCTCGTTGTCTCAGTTGCCACGTCAAACATCAGGAGGCTCAGCCACCTGTTGTCATGTCTCAGCCACCTGGCCAATCTGCCTTGCTCAGGCGTCGTCAGAGGCTCTGATCGCTGCCTGGCCAGTGGCGTGCCTCAAGGTCGTCCATGGGAATACAAACTCCTATATAACGGAGACGGCTGGTGTTAGAAAAACTTCCATAGTTGGTGGTGGCTCAGGCCACGTGAACTCAAAAGGGTCATTGACCATAAGAAGTTGAGGGGCTGGCACAATTTCTTTTGGGGAAGATTGAGTGTAGTGAAACTCAATTTGGAGGCGTTGGTGCAATGGGGCTGATGCCATCAGTCCTTTCTTGATGTCCATCTGCAATTCTCGGATTGGTATGGCTGCTAAAAAACTCTTGATGTATTCTTTGCATGATTCCTTGCCTTTCGAAACAAGTACATTCTCTTCAATGTCCTTGTCATTATCCTGCTCAATTGAAGAGATTTCTGAACCTGAAGAATCCTTTAGAGGTCCACTTGAGTCAGGGCTAGATGGTTTCTTCTCAGCAGGAACCTTGTGAATCGTGGTACTGTTGTCAAACTTCAAAATATATGCCTGGTTGCACCCTTCGTATAGCCTTTCCCCAAGGGTATCAATAATGTAATACGCATCACGCTCAACCATAAGGAGAAAGAAATGGTCATTCCAGCTCACTATGTATAGATTAGGGTTATCCTTAGATGAGAACTCGGCTGCCTTGGTAATCTCATCCCAGATGTTATCAAACGACATGGCACCATTTAAAAACTCAAAACCATCCATGTCATCATCATCTTCAGGCTGGAAGAATCCAATAAAAGATTTGCTGGGGCAAACTGTGAGTGGACGGATCTTGGCATGAAGGACAGTTTCAAGATCAAAGTGCTTGTCAGGAAAAAGCTCTCGATATGCCTCATCCTCGCAAAGATTTCTCCACTCTAGTGACCCTTCACGGATAAGGCTGTCAAATTGTGACTGAATAGGCATCATATTCTGATTTGATTGAAACCAGTCTGCGATAACAGCCACAAGTGCTGTACATGCACTCTCCCCAGCAGCTCGCTCACTTCTCTGGTCAATTGATGCAAAGAACACCTGGGAAGAAAGCTTCATATGGCCATCACGGCTAAGTATCGCCTTGGACTCCCAATTTCCCACAACAAAATTGTCATCACCAAATTCTGATACAATGCCATTAACTGATCCATCTTCGCCTCTTGATCCCTGAAATTGGAAGACACATTTGTTAAAATAAATATCATGACATTCAAAAATAGCTATGTGATCTACAAACAGACTACTGACTATTGCCTGAGAAAATTCTTGAACTGTCACACTGTGATGCTGATAAACTAATAGTTTATTATCATGGTATACAAAAAAGAATCTAAAGTACCTCTGAAACAGATCCATCATAAGATGTCAGCAAGCGCCGATCATAGTCAATATCATCACCGCCATCTTCTCCATATGCCTTCTTCAACAGTGGTTCACCTTTAGCCTTTAGTGATCTCAGACTCAACTTCCTCTTTCTCCAAGGAAGAATGCTCCGTTTTGTAGAAGGCAATAACATTTCGTCAATAGCCGGTGAAGGCACTTCGTTTGCATGGCCTCCAACATCAGATTTTCTGTGACTATAATAGATCCAGTCCTCATGCTCCCCATCAATTTTTGCATGGGCATAAACCAGGCCACCAATATTATAACTGAAAGATTGCAGCGATCCATAACTGAAGGATTTTCTGACAGTTGAATCCATAATTTTATCTTCGTGAACTCGTCCATCCAGATCATCATCCAAAGAATCAGTATCATATGGATATTCAGCACCATCACTGTGAACATAACACTTATCTTCACTGCCTTCACCATCTTGGCAAGTTTTCTTGGGCCTTCTTGTCGACACCAAATCTGTGAGAATTTTCACCCTTCTCAGCCCTGCTTTAATAACTGAGACCTCTTCTTTTCCTCTAGAAAAAGGATCACCAGAAGATGGGGATAGTGTCAAGCTTGAAGCAGTCCCCTGTGATGCATCAGATGTCACTTGAAGAGCTCTTAGTTCCACCATGCTCAGAGTGAGCTGCACAAAAGTAATATTTTACCAAAACATCAGATGGACATTCAAAGGGGAATTTTAGACTAGAGCTTGTTCGCACAGAATACTCACATGAATCGATGGAGCGGACTGAGGTGTGCCATCAGGCACACACAATGGGAGGATTATCTCAATCTCCTCCTTGGCTGTTGATGCAAAATCAGCTAGGTTAAGCGAGGCAGTACCCAGAATTGACGGTTTATTCTTTGGGCCTTTGTTGGCATCCTGTTGCGAAGGAAAGAAAAGAAGGTAGATCAGAATCAGTAGAAATCATCAATAAATCCAATCGGCAGAGATCACACACAAGAAAAATACACTGTTATGTCAAAAAGCAAGTATATCTGCAGAAGGAACTGAAGGTTTCTGGTATCCTTCAGCCCTTCACATAGAAGCTGTCTTGTCCGTGTTCGTGGTTACAGATCATCATGACATTCATTTTCTCAAGGTACCATGTCATTATCAAGAAGCTTCATGAGAAACATAACACAGTTGCACAGGTTTCTTATTTATGATCTGTCAGCTCACATCCAGAAATCAGTTGCAGATTCACTCTTCCTAAACTTACTGGAACTAAAACATACTCCTACGAAAATCCAAGCATCTGAAAATTCTAACCACTCCACCGAAGAGATACTTTAGAGCTAATAAATTGGAAAAAAAAACTAAGTGGACCCATCAGGAATTCAGTATATGAATATCTTACGAGGTGCCTTAGGTAGTTCTGTGATATGCAAGTTGGACCTAAATCCTAGATTTTAGCTCCGAATTGAATTTGAACAAAAACATCAATGGAGTAAACGTCCTCCAAAACAGAGCACATCAGTTCTCTTTGCTAAAAAGCTAAATAAGAAGCGTAAAATGATTATTCTCTAGACTCCTAGGGATTAAGAACCAGAAGATCAGATGCAGTAGTATCCAACTAGTGATACTAATGAGAGAAGAGGATATGCTCACCCTGAACACGCAGAAGGCGAGCTCCCACGGCTGGAACGCGGCGCCCTCCCGCTGCGACGCGGCCGCGAGCGTGACGACGCTCTCGAACTCTTCCTCCCACGCCGCGGCGGCCGCCGCCTCCGCCTCCCGCGTGCGGTTGCGCCTGACCGCGCTGCCGCGCCGCAGCGAGCCCAGCGGCGACGTCCTGGGCCCCTTCCACCTCACCTCCACCGCGTCCCTCGCGCCGGCCGCCTCCGACTCCGACTCCGACGACGGCGCGGGCTCCGGAGGCGGCAGCCCCTCGGCTTTCCGCACGACCAGCCGCACGCGGAACTTGCGCGCCGCCGGCGGCCGCGGCCACCGCATCATCCTCGCCACCATCAGGGGCGGCGGCGCGGGTACCGCGCTGAGGTCGCCGAGAACCCACCAAAAATCGGCCGAAATCCGAGATGTTCGCGCCGAGAACGGGGGGAACGCTGACCTGGAGTCCTTAACGGACCCGGCTTCAGCACCAAATCGAAGAGCGAGGAGACTGCACTGCGGCGAGGGGCAGACCACGGCGACGAGCTGGGACTGGGATTGGGCGCTCCGGCGGGGAGCGTTGGAAGGCGGATGCACACGGGAGGAGAGAGAAGCGGAGCTCCGAAATAAATAGCGCAGGCGAACGTTAGGTTGGTGCTCTGTTGTGCTCCATCGCCCCCTGCCCGTTTTTGGTTCGCCCCGTCGGGTTTCAGGGTGGGTCCCGCTGCCGGCTTTACGACGCGGTCATTTCTCAGTCTTTTTTTCTACTACTATATTTTATAATTTCATGTTACGTACACACTGGATCAACGCTGACGATTATTATTAATTTTATATGGGCTTGCTTTCCTTTCGTAAACAAAAGTTTTTCAATTTGCGATTTTTCACAATGTGCGAATGGTGACGGGCACGGAGAGCAGCGTGTTTAGTTTGTGGCTTGGTGTCGCCTAGCGTTGAAAACGAGAAGTGCCTGCGGCCGTGCGCGTCTGTCTACTACTAGCACGACGCGGCGCTGTCGCTTTTGCCGCGTCGTTTGACGGGAAGCGGCATCATCGGCACGACACCCATATGCGTCTTCCTCGTTTCGCACGGTGTTTTTCGCCTTCTTGGTGCTCCTCCGTGGTCACCGGGTGCCGTGGCCCCGGCCGTAGGACACGCGAAATACGCTACTCGAGTAAAAACGACCGGCACCCAAAACTAGAACCTCGTTCTAACTCCATTCGTACTGATGACCCAGCGTATTCGTGGGTGCAGTGAGTGCAGGGCTTTATCTTTTTTCTGGGCTCCAATTAAATCGATTCATCCAGGGCCAAGCAAATCTTGGAGCAGAATATTACGATGCGATTTATTACGACTGACCAAACAGCTTACTGGCCACAAGCACGTCCATGGACGAATTCAGCTCCAGCTCCGGCGACGAGGACAGCTCGTGTTCTTATTCCTTTTGGAACAGATGCCTCGGAATTTATCCGGCACGATTCCGTCCAAGAGCAACGCGGATGTTCCACTTGTCCTGATCATGGCCACACTCGGCGTACCAAGAAGATCCCTGGCATTTATTAGTAACAGATAATGTGTTATGAGTTCATAACTTATTATTATTCGCGTCTGTTCAAGGCATGCACTCAATCATTTGTTATTATACACGTTCAGCCAGTGCCAATGAATAAATGTGACAAATGGCTAAATGAAAATAAATTCACCAGGCATTCTATAAGATCAAAACCATTTTTATCAAAAAAAATCAAAATCAAATATTGAGAACCATTAAATTTGTTTACACGTGCTTATTTATATCACCAATAAACTATTAGAGCAATTTTTGCATGTGCTTATCTACTTATCTACTTATATATAAAAGATGCAACCTACTAGCACATCTTAATGCCTATTTTTCTCAATCCACATTGCGTCACATCATCATAATTAATTTCAACCATTAGATAAAGAATAAATGTTAGAGATTAACATAATTATTTTAAAATTATAATTTTAAAGTTAATAATATCTTTTAGTCCCGCTGCAACGCATGGGGTTATCAACTAATTATTATTATTTACACATACTTAAAAGTGTCATAAAAAATAGGTTTTTTATAGTTGTAAGAATATAAAGAACTTTTACATAGTAGGACAAATGGCGAAAATAAAAATAGAAATGGAGCTAAGTATGTACTACAATACTATTTGTTAATTAATAAAGCAAAGATATTAGTACAAGCTTAATTTCGTCCTACTTACCATGAGAGAAGGACATGAAAATGTAAGAGGCAGGACATCTTGTCACATGGAACAGGACAAAATGGAAGGTTTATTAGTTGGCCACTTGGATGCCTGAACATGACATGATTGTTTCGATTCATGTTCTTTTCGGCCAGTCCTCACGGGTTCCAAGGCGACCGACGGACCGGCCGCACATAAGCCAACAAAGAATCCATGTGATTTGTATATAAACTGCTTCCAGATGGTGCGTTAATAATTTTTGCTCATCTCTCAATGGCAGCTGTTCTTGTCGAGGCATTTGAAAATCTTTAATCAAGCAGGCTGGTCAGGTTGATACACACGATGTTTTTGTCTTATCACCTTGCATAGAAAACAGAACACAGAACATCTAGCTCCTGTTTACGGATGTTACGAGATGAAATGTAGAACAATGCCTTGTTTATTGGAAAACATCTATGTAATCGTATTAGCTGTAGTTACATGTAATCGTATTGGGGGTTGCAGTTTTTTATTCCATGGGAAACTCAATTCGAGATGGTGCTTGTGACTTGTGAGATCATCACGCGAGTTGACACTCTTGAAGTGCACCTTGTTTGCTCAAGAACCATCATTAGGACTTATGGAATTTTTTTTGAGGGAATTCAAAGGGAAACACTCCAACATGTTCCATCCACTGCAATGTTTTGAAAATACACTATTGTTGAGTTAGATCACAAAGGTATTTGCAAGCATATTATTGCGTTAGATCTTTTATTAGCTTATTTATTTGTGTTCTTCTTGTAACTCACGTGTCATGTCACGAGCTTTGTTTATGGTCGTTGTTTCGATATCGCGAGTAATCTTCTTACATAAATTGGATCTGATCACTCCAGTCTTATCTTTGAATTGACTAAAAAACTATTTGTATTTTTCTGTCTTTTTCTCACTTAATGAAAAGAAAGGAAGAATAACAACAAGGACACCCACCGGGCCACCATATGCTGGCAGAGTTTTGAAACCACATGAATGCTTTCCTCTATTCTTTTAAAAAAAAAAGAATCTGGAGGGGCAAGCCCCTACAGACTTTTACGATTTCCTATTGCGGTGGACGTGTCATCAACTCATGTTTAGTAAGAGTCAACACAAGTGCCAAATGTCCATCGTCACTCACGTTGAAATTGAAGCATGAGTTGTCGTGCTCATGAATCTGTTGCAAGGTTATGCGCACGGTGCACGATAATGAAGGGACAAGTTATTTGCCGGTGCTCCTGGCTATACTCACACAAAGCCAATTGTGCTCACGAGAGTTTATAAATTTAAGTTCAAAGCCGGGAATTGCGGAGCAGCTCGGAACTGTGGTGTACCGTGGATTCCCACTCGTGCTGACTTATATTGTGGTCAGTGACGCACATCACAAAATGTTGAGTGCGACTGCGACGTTGTGGGCTGTGAGCACGGATAACACATAGTAGTGTCCACTAAGCTGTCCCCGGCCCCCGGTTCCTGTCCAGTGACCAAGCAATAAGTTTAATCCTTGTCGGATACTCTCTGCATCTAAAATACTCCGACAAAGCTGAAGAAATTTTTATGATACTCAAGTTAGGGTGTATTTAGCAATGCTTATGACATTGCTTATTAAAAGCTATGCTCAATAAGCACTTTGGAGTAACAAAATTGCTTATAGTGTTTATTGTAGCAGAAACACTTAACTGTTTGGTATAATTGCATATTTGCATATGGTTATATGACAAAACGAAAGCGCACAACCGCCCAATATGTAGTTATTGAATTTGCTAGTTTTCTGTCAATTGAAAAAACCAGCATTGGTCTCATTTCAATAGGCTTATTTTCCTGTTTTTTGAGTGTGGATATGGCCTCTATGAAGAAAGTCAGAGGTGGTGCTCTGTATGCATTGCATTGCATCGTGTTCTTTTATTTTTGTGTTTCTTGCGAATGCTTGTAACTCAAAACCGCATGTATTGCATTTTAATTAATGAATGATAGGTATGAGCCTCCCCTCCTCACTTCCTAAAAAAAAACAAGAAGTGGACCGCGCAAAAGGCTGGATCCTGCAGAGGCGTTGGCAACTTGGCATTGCCGCCCACACGAGGCACAGCAGGAGGCCCACGCATGGCATGTAGAGGAGATGGATCTCGCGCTAAACCCAATCGAAACGACTTGAATCCAACCAAATCCATTTCCAATGACCGGAGGGAGAGACAAGGCAGTAAGTCCAAAAGAGCTGCTGGTCTTGGAATCTTCAGGGTCTCGAGATAACTGGCAATGGATTAGATATCAGAGAGCTAGTATTTCTTGATCCACCTGGGAGATTAATTAATCGCTCCTCGTGCGGCTGCCGTAAAGAAGTGGTTACTGGATATGGATGTTGCCGTTCAACGACGCTGCATACGGAAGCTTATTGACCAACCATTTCATTCATGCCACACACAACTGTAGGATTTTTTGTGTCGGAAAATTTCACGCTAGTTTTATGATGCTGCAGTCTCGATTATGTGCTCCGATCCAGAATGAATGTCCTTGTAAAAATTTTTTGTAGCAGAGATGTCATCAAGACTTACCAACAGCAGTAGCTAGGTTTTGTTCATTGTCTGGGGCCCACTAGGAGAAAACGAAAAAGGCTTTAGACCTCATAATGGGTACCTGGCAATGCAAAGAAGGCAGCACCGCCAGATCTCAAAGAAAAGAGAGATGCCAAGGAATGATGCCGAGAGCCCGAGATATCTCATCTATCAAGCTCCTAGGCCAGATCACATCCATCCTCGTCATGATTCAATCCTCGCCACCATCTTCGGCCGAAAAATTCGAAATTTATGCGGGTTAACTTCTTGTGGATGGCAAAAAGTCTTGCAATAGCCTAGTGGTTACTAGCGTGAAAAGGTAGCAAGTGACATGACCTTAGTGAGTGGCGATTATTAGTTGTGACATGGCCAGGATTGTGCTTTAAGACAGCGCCACCCATTGCGTTTTTAGCTGTAGCACCTTTAATTACTTTGCTCTATCAGTATCGTTTGAGCTCATCCGCATATAATAACACACACACAAAAAATGGATTCCGGGAATAGTGTTACTTCACCAAGAAAAGCAAAGGAATATGTATATCAACCTCAAATAAAAAAGCACATGAAAAATATACGGCATAAAAGAAATATCCGTTGTATTAATTAATACAAGCCAACTATTTCTACAGAATTTCCATTTTATCAGATTAAGACAAGCACAATATCCTGATGCCACAAGCAAAAATGGCTGCGAAAGAGAGAAGTTCTGGTGCTACCACTCCTTGTGGTGCTACCGTGCTCCTAATGCCGGTAGCACCATAACGAAAGCGTAAAAAATTGTAGCAAAAATATGAGTGTGTGGTATATGTTATCATCTAACATCATACAAAAGTTGACATGCAATTGAAAATTGTGTAAGGAGATACAAAAAGTGAAATCAGACTGTGAATAGTGCGGGTTTGAACTATTCATATCAGACCCGTAACCCGCTACTATTCATAGTCTGATTTCACTTTTTTTATCTCCTTACACAATTATCAATTGTATCTCAACTTTTGTATGATGTTAGATAATAACATACACTACACACTCATATTTTTGTTATAATTTTTTGCACGTTCGTTGTGGTGCTACCGGTGTTGGGAGCACGGTAGCACCATAACCCGCGGTAGCACTAGAATTGCTCTCGGCTGCGAAAGGTGCCTCTTTCTACAGAATTGATAATGCGTCATGTCAAATTATATAATGTAATGGACAGCCTAGAATCTGTAATTTTCACCTTGCTGGTTTTCTTTATTTTCCATGGAGATAATAAAATTGTAATGTAAACGGATTGCTACCTTTTTTCTTTCTTTTTCTTTTTCTGAACTTTATTTCCTATGAATAAAGATTAAAGACACTGCAAGAAATAATTTAAATATATTGCCTATGAATTAAATTGCCCACAAAAGCATGTTTTCAACTTAGTAAAAGTACTCACATTTAGTATGTGCCACTGATTGTAACATGATCACCCTATATTATTTCCTACGAAGTTCATATAGTACATACGAGAATGAAGGCCTCGAGGCCTCCGCGAATCGACGCCCCACGTCGGGCCGCCCCCTCTCCTCGGCGCGCGGCGACGGCACCGCCACCTCACCTCCGCGCGAGCGGCGGCGTCGCCCCTCCCTCTTATCCCCCAGCCCAGGCGGCCCACGACCGGCTGCCACGCTTGCCGGAAATGGCGTGGCGCGCGTGGAGGCCGGTCACGTCGGCTAGAATGCTGTAAGGGCAGCAATTCCTTCCGGCTTCAGCTTATAGATTCTTGCATAACATGCATTAATATTTACGGTTTCATTGTTCGTTTTGTCCGAATGCGCAACAAACTGACTTGCGAGCGGCCGTAACCGCCGGAGGAATTAGCCTGCCATTGCCAATGCTCCGGAGGGCACGCCAAGAAGGTGACATTTTTTTAGATAATGGAAACTTCATTGAAGTTTATGGGCTCTGCAAAGCACACAGCCGTTTTTTGTTTTGTTTTTCAAAAGTGTCAGTACGCAGACAGATCATAAACAACAAGGAACAAATTAAGGAGACATGAGTTCAAAAGTTTTGGGCCGAAACATTAGCCTTTTCATGAAGATGTTTGTTTATGGTAGTGAATGGGCTTAGAATGCTTGAGGCACATAGTTGGGCTCACTGAACTACTCGGCCCAATACAGATTGCCTACGCCAAGTTCAATGTGGATGGTGTCCTGAAAAAGAAAAAGTTGAATGGGTATGGAGCTGCTAGTGCCATTGTGATTAACGAACTGATTGATCCACGCCTTCCTTGGAAGCTTTAGCTTGCAATGAATCCATATCCTTGATGTTAGAACTTGTGTCGATACTCCTCGATCCTCTAGTGGATATCGAAGCCAAGAGTGAATTGTTGCAGGTCATGTTCAAAAATGAAGACTTGTGTAATATGGAACCAGGGAGGCATGTTTGGCTCTTTGGGTAACCAGACATATGTCATGTACCTCAAAACATTTACAATGAATAAAATTCTATGCCTTCGTCTCAGAAATAGACAAGTTGACAAATCATAAATAAGTACGAAACAAGAATTCGGGGGAATCCACATAGCGACGTACCGGAAGAACAACATTAGTTTCAGGTTATATAGTGCATAGGAGTACAGAAATACGAAAGACGTAAAACAAAAAATTGTACTGAGCCACAGGGAGAGAGCGAAGGCATGTCATGGTGCAAATTTTTAATTTAACACCCAAAAATTATTTCACTTGATACAACTTGCGAAGTCCTCTATTTACCTTCCTTTTTATATAAATTCACACTTGCTTGCCAACATGGAGCATGCAAAAGAATATATAGCTAGCTAGCAGTTTCAGCTTCTTCACGCTCCAACCGCTAGTGTCTGAAATTTCTTCAGACACAATCCACCTTTGGAGCAAATTTCTTCACCGCATCTGCGACAGTCAATAATATCTTATCTTCACCGATTAGTTCTGTGAATTTTGCTGCACGGAGCTTCTGAATTACTTCCGGTCCGGGATTGACAAGAACCAGCTGTGAGTCACAGGCATGGATGTACTCAGTAAAAGGCTTAACAATAGCAGGATGATTGCTGGATATTACTGTGGCTATGGAATTGTAGCCCTATGTCTCACCTGAATTTCTCGCTTTTCTAGTGCTCTCAACAGCTCCTCCAAGGCTTGGACCCCACTTGTGTCGATGTCAACTACCGCTGTTGATGAAAAGTTAGATTAGTGTTCAAACCTATAACTGTAATTCAATGAAACATGTACTAAGTATTTTTTTTCGATAGATTCAAATCCATATTTTATTCGATTCTCCCTGCCAAAAAATCCATAATTTTGTTCTTACGAGATAGGTCAACGATCAGAAATTCAATTTGGGGAAACTTCTGCTCCCTATGTCGCTTTTCCTCCTGTGTAAGCCACCTCAAGATTCTGAAAAATTGGGTACAGTTAGTAAAGCATTTTTTTTAATTCTTCTAGCTAGCTAGGTTGAATATTGCACCTAGCACATTCTTATATTAGCATTGGGTATGTGACACTAGGACACTGAAAATGAATATCTCACCTAACACATTCTTATATTAGCATATCCACTAATAACAAGTTGAATGAACATGCAACCACACGCTAGAAGAGCTACTAACGGATTCATATGCATGTTAGGCTGAGCTTATTTTCTGGATTTGATCCTGGACATCTAAGTAAGTTTATTCCATCAAATAAATAAACAATTTTCAAATCTGTCATAAATAAATAGAATGTCTAGGTTCATTTTACTTCTCTAGTTAATAACACGATGTTGTTTGTTCTTTCTTTGTCGCCCTACTCATACATATCAGCTGAAACTACATCCATTAAATATTTTAATTGTAATCCCTCCATTTGCTAAATGCTGTTGTTAAAACAGCATTATTAGTTCAATTATTTTGGCCAGTGATTGGAATAAATACCTCTGCTCGGAACATAGGGAGTAACTACTTACCTGTCTTTAACATAGTTAGAGTTGGTGAAATAAATAGCGGAGTCTACTTTCACAATTACAACTCCTGGAACTGAGGTAACTTCAGGGTATTGTTCAACGTTCCTATATTCACTTGTTCTCGGAAGGTTACCAAGCAAGGCTGTTTTTGGTCGTGTTGCTTGAAGAAGAATCTTGGCAAGTGATATCATAACCTATCCAACAAAAGTGTCAATAATCATGATGGAGCACTTTTGTCTCTCAAGAAGTTCGATTGCAAATGAAATGAGAGAGCATTAATTGAATTCGCACCGCAATCAGGAGGGCGTACTCCACTGATGTAAATAAGACACCAAAGAAGGCTCCCAAACATGCCAAAAAGTCCAGCTTATCAACTTTCCAGACAGCGTAGGTGGCCTTGTAGTCGATTAGGCCAATCACTGCATTTATGATGATGGAGGAGAGGATGGCATTGGGAGTATACTTGAACAATGGAGTGATAAACAGAAGTGTGAGCAGTACTACGATTGACATGATCATATTGGACGCCGCTGTTTTGCAGCCAGCCATGCAATTGACTGCAGATCGGCCGAAGCCACCTACATTATATTGTAAAAGGTCTTTTGTCAACACAAAGAACGTTGCATCGTTATGTCTCAGATTTTTTTTGTTCAAATTTGAATTATTACCTGTGGTTATGTAGCACGAAGTTAATGAACCTACCATGTTCATGGTTCCGAGAGCCATCATCTCCTTGTTCCCATCAAGTTGGTAGCCGTTCATCGATGCAAATGTTCTTCCAATTGAAATCGACTCCTGCTCAATAAAATTTATCATCGGTTTAAGTTAGCATATTTCTAGCAATCTTAGGAGACTGATTTGAAAGAGACTGAAGCTTGGTTCACCGTTAGGGCTACTAATCCAGTTACTAGACCGATTTTCAATCCTTTCAGTGCCAACGGGCCTGAGAAGTATATGAGACCTGCTGAAGGAGGATTGATCCCTTTCTTAATGTTTTTGACCTGTAATCAAATAACTGATTATATTAGTAACATTATATCTCATCATTGACTTTGTATGTAATTGTAATAAACTAGTGTTTGTCTTTCTGATGAGACTAAAATCTAGGTTGCAACTTTTGCAAGTAGTAATCAAGAATGACTTACAATTGCGACACCGTGCTTGTCTGCGCGGGTGATGTACACGAAGAAGGTTGATAAAATCACAGAAGTGAGCGGCGCGATTGCAGATATCCAGAAGAGTTTGCGGTTCTTCTTTCCCTGGCCATATATATATTATATCTCAACGGATTAATAGGATATAAGCATGGCGAGATTAGGTAATCAACTATGGAGAAATGTAATTAGTAACACCAATTCGTGGCATCTCTTACAATGTACTTGGCGACCAGAAGAAATGCCAGGAATGATGCACCGATCAAAATCGTCTGCCAGTTCCACTGATGAGCAGAAACGACCAAAGCGTTAGTTCTTACAGAAGAAGAATAGGCAACAAAAGCTTTCTGAAATTAGAATCGATATAACGATCAGGGCTTGTACTTACCTCATGGCGAGCACTTTTCACGATGGAATGCATGACCGAGACTATGTCGGTTTTGGTGGTGAAGTTTTTGATGCCAAGGAAGCCCTTCATCTGCTGAAGCGCGATGATTATGGCAACACCCGACATGAACCCGAGGATGGCGGCATGGGACAAGTACTCTACCAGGAACCCTAGCCTGCACGTGTGCAGTGTAGGTAGTTATACATATATGCTCAGCCGCAGACCACATAAAGGATAGAAACAGCATGCTCATCGATCGAGCAGTGGTGAGAGGTTAACAGTAATTATTGCGTTATTACCTGAAGACTCCGAGTGCTGCCTCGGTGAGGCCTGCGAAGAATGTCGCAGTGAACGCCAGACGTCTGTACTCCATCGGGTTCTTCTTGGGATCGATCTCGTTCTGAAGGAGAGTGCCGAGCATCAGGGACACGACGGCCACGGGGCCCATGGCTATATCCTTGGAGGTGCCCATCAGAGGGTAGATCAGAGGCGGGACGAAGCTACTGTCTGTTCAAATCAAATCCAAAAATGAGCACGCCTCACTCAGGCCAGTTCTGTTGCTGCAACAACGGAAATAAGACAAATGTATTTATTCATGCACTTACATAACCCGATCTCTGGTGGAAGGTTGGCAAGCTTCGAGTAGCCGATGTCCTAGTTCATGTAAGGAAAATAGAGACATGTCAAAACTCAGAAGCAACAGGAACAACTGATGATTACCAGTGCACAGTCTATGTCAGGAACTGCAGATGCAGAGGTTCGGTGAAGAAGAGAATACCTGAGGTATGCAGAGGCTGGCTATGGTGAGGCCGGCGATGAGGTCCCCCTTGAACTTGGCCAGAGTGTAGTGCCTGCCCCACTCGAGGATAGGGAACACGTATTGCAGGCCGAGCCAGGCCCTCCTGGGCAAGCTTCGCTGCTTCCTGTACTCCTGCAGCGGATCGTCGTCGGCGAAGAACAGCTCCTTCGCCGCGCCGGAGAACTCCTCCAGGGTGCTCTTCCTCGGCGGGACGCCGACCTTGTAGCTGCCCGTGCCGTCCATATTGCGGCGGTGCGACGACGCACGGCTGGCGATGTCAGCGTTGTCCAGATCTTCACCGGCGTCAGACACGGCTCGCGGCATTGTTTTTTATCCGGTGCCTCTATGACCTGACAGGATCTTCAGTGTCATACATTATAAATAGCAAAGAGATCGAAGGAAAAAAATGCTTAGCATCACGTATGCTTATGTACCGAGATATATCATACAGAAGCAGAGGCCTGAACGGCTACACTATGCTGTTGAAAGTATAGAAGATCAGCTGCACAGAGCCAACGGAGGCTCTCGCTTTTTTGCATTGTGTGGAGAGGCTAGCGAGTGCCCATATTTATACATAACAAGGACAACTGCTACGATCAAGAGTCAGACCTCTATTCTAATATCAAATCAAAAGAATTCCAAATATATCGATCTCAACATCTTGGAAACTGCACCTACTCAGTAGATTAGGAAGAAAGCACCCGCCTAAGCTAATTGCCGAATATGGCTTAATACAACTGAGAACAGATACTTGTGAAGGCGCAAAGTGCATTAGGAAAGGAGATTTTTGAAAAGCACTTGACTGACTGTTTCGTGTGTTCAGGGATATTCTTTGCACTTGATTTGTAAATTGAGCCAACTAGCTGCGGTGCATAACTTTGATAATGCAGTTTTTTGTCAGTGTGCCTCAGTTTTCCATGCTTTTTGTTAGCATACGCAACCGCCTCGAAGCTTTTGTGTACACACTGCACACATCAGCCTGCTGACAAGGATATGCACACTTGCAGATAAAAACTACTCACAATCTGTTGCCAGTCCATTTGACATCCAATCCTAACATCCTACAAGCAACTAAGTGGCCAAATTAGCTGAACCCTCAGTTTTTTCAATCGACGCTGGATGAAAACTGTATCTAACATGATCCATGATCAAGGCAACCAATCAGCCATCGATCATGCTGGGATTGAGCAGGCGTTGACCCGCAAAAAAATAATGCATTTGTTAATCGATTGTATCTTTTCTAAATCTGGACAGTACAGATCGACCAATCGACGCATTAAGTTTGTGCAGACAACAGGATCATGTATGGCTGTCACACAGATAAAGAAATGCATTTGGTGTGCTGCCAGTGGCATCAACTCGGTCGAAGAAAGAGCAAAGAAATCCAAGAGTCTTTTTATTTGTCCAGGAGAACTCATCAAAGTCTTCGCCTGAAAAGGAAAGACCCTTTGCGTTTGTTTAATGGGGGGAGCCGCAGTATAATTGATGGTCATCACGCGAATTGAGCTCGCTGCTGGGTCAAAAAGAATCTCACTGTTCCTATCTACTGGCCTGTCCCTTTGACTTGCGATAATGAAACCAGGACGGATGAAAATCGGCTGGTCAAACGTAATAAAAAAACTTCAAAAAGAAGACGGCGGGAGGCGGCGCGGAAAATAAAAAGGCTCGTCTTTCCTTTCCTGGGCTGTGCGTAGAGTTGGGCTGTTTAAAGTTCATATGGGCTGGGCGTAGGAATTGGGCCGTTTAAAGCTCGTATGGACTGAGCGTAGGAGTTGGGCTGCCGCGAAACAATTTTTTTAAAAAAAGAAAAGTTATCTTTTGCTCATCTAATATCGCAGTTTCGGTACTTCAACTCTAAAACCGAGTATCTGGATCCTTGAACTATTGACCGAGCGGTTTTGTTCGGCGTGGCATAGCGAGCCCCCCACAAGTCTAATGTCACATCATCACTCTCTCCGCTGAGTTTTTTCCTATTTTAACCACAAAACCAGCGAGGCTTCGCTAAAATGATCACGAAAGATTGAGCTTCGCTAGAATGACCACCAAACCGATGTCCTCTACGTTAAATGACCATGACCAAATTTTTGGACGAAAATTCCCTCTCCTTTCTTCTTCATCTCTCCCTCCAGGCGTGACCCCGCTTTGACTTGTCGGCGCCGGCCACCACCGCATCCAGGGCCGCCGCATCCGGGCAGCCGCGGACGAGGGCCGCCGCTGCTCCTACGCGCCCACGAACAGGTCAGCATGCACGGCTAAGTCCGCCACCGACACCGCCCACGCCGGGCCGCCGCCGGCTCTGCGCGCGCCGCGCCTAGGCCTCGCCGCCGACGCTCGCCCACGTCGAGGGCCACCGCCGGCTCTTGCGGGTGCGCGGCGAGGCCAACACACACGGCCCGGCCCGGCCCCTAGCTTCCGTTTGCACACAGGCCGGGGTCGGTGCCGCCGCCACCCGGGTAAGAGAGAGGAGAGATGGCCGGACATGAGAGAATGAGAGAGAGGAAGAAGAAAGGAGAGGGCATTTCGTTCGAAAAATACGTCATGGTCATTTTGACGTAGAGGACGTTGGTTTGGTGGTCATTTTAGCGAAGCCCAATCTTTCGTGATCATTTTAACGAAGCCCGCTGGTTTCATGGTCAAAATAGACAAAATCTCCTCTCCGCCATCTCTCTCTCTCTCTCTCTCTCTCTCTCTCTCTCTCTCCTTACAACTCGAGCAGAGCAGCGCGAGCAACGTCGATCGCGCGTCGCCTCTTCACCCGTCGCTTCGTCGCCGCCCCTTTGACCACCGCCTTCTACCGCAATCCGGTGAGGTTGGCACCACACCCCTCCGTCCACTTCGTGGCTACATGCCCCCCCCCCCCCACACACACACACCTCTGTTCACCTCAAGCTCGAACTGACCCGAGAGAGGGAGGCGGGGCTCTACGAGTGGCAAGTGGCGGCGCAACCACGAGGCGGGCATGGATGGGCTTGGCTG
This sequence comes from Chloris gayana, assembly GCA_031894775.1. Taxonomy (NCBI): domain Eukaryota; kingdom Viridiplantae; phylum Streptophyta; class Magnoliopsida; order Poales; family Poaceae; genus Chloris; species Chloris gayana. The sequence goes on along the minus strand of JAUNZO010004789.1, from coordinate 51,779 downwards.
TGGTCGGCCCTGCCAAATCCTATCGCGATTGGTCGCGCCGCATGCGAGCAGCGCCCGCCGGGTCACCCTCGAGAGGATCTAGTGGCGGCACCGCTCCTCCACGGCTCAAGCCGCCCACCGGGCCACCAACCTCGTCGGCGGACTATCCGAACTCGGACATGGTCCTCATCCTCGCCGGTTTGCTCTGCGCGCTCGTTTGTGTCCTCGGTCACGGTGTCGTCGCCGGTGCACGTGCTCGTGCCATTGGACCGCCGCAATCGGGAGACGGGTATCACCACGGGGTGGCGGCGCGAACAAGAGCATCAAGAAGGAGGCTGCTGCGACCGCCGTAGCAGCAGCAAGACGGTGGCGGAGGGCAGCGCCGAGGATGAGGCGGACGAGTGCGCAATCGGCCTTGCCGGAGTCGAGGACGGCCGGGCCATGCGTGTGTTGCTTGCGTCGAAACGTGGCTGTGCTTGCACTCCTCGTGCTCGTCGTGCTGCCGCTTCTTGGAGGTTGTCGAGCTCCTAGCCGGCGAGAGGTGCAGGCGTTGCGGCGCGCGCGACTACGGGCTTGCTGCACTCTAGAAGTCGCCCTGCAGCTCCGCCGAGGTGCCTTCGTTCTTGACATAGTGAGCGGCATACTATAGGCGGAATCACCGGGTTACATTACATCGAGCACGGATGTCGGGGGAAAGATTAACGCCGCCACGTGGCGGTGTCCGGGCCCACTTAGCAAGGAATTAGCGTAACCACACCAGTGGAAGAGGCCAGCTCGCACCCGTACGATCTCGCCAGAAACGACCCGGCAGGCGCTAAGACTCGACCTCGGTGCCTTACTCGAGGACGTCCGCCTCGCACGACCATGGCCGTTCGAGGGGTTCCGTCCCGCACGACCTTGGCCACTCGACCTTCGTACTTCGAGTTCCATAGTCGAGCTCCGGGCTCGACCTCGTGACTCGACCACCAACCGCATTAATTCCCAACTGCCCCGGCGCCCACGTGGGCGTTACTCGGAAATCATTGGCGGGGGTCCGAACCCCATCCCTCCTGCCACCACCTGCTCCCGTCGGGGCACGCCGACGGGACGTGCTGTTTCGTTGCCCGACAGGAGTTGGCGTGGGCCGAAGTCTCCGGGAGAAGCCATTGTTTGCGACGTACGGACGTACGACCTCCCGTCACACCCGCCGAACAGGTGTAACTCGAGGTCGAGCTCGAGTTACACCCCGCCTCGCACGACCTTCACCTGCAAGCTCGAGTCACGGAAAAACCACCCCCGCCTCGTCCGCATCCGAACCATCATTACGCCCGACAAGGAAGGACGGGTATGGCCTGTCCAAATCCAACCACTCTGCAACGACGTCATCCGCGGCTCCTCCAATCGCGGAACACTCCACCCCGGTACTCGCAGCTATAGGAACGACACGACCACCCGGTCAACCCCGCCGAATGTACGGGAAGAAGGCCGATGGGACAGCACCGAAGCTCGATTAACCTCACGACTAGATCTTTCTTTCTCTCTCTCTCCTATAACTCAAGCTCCACCCCTGCGGCTATAAAGGGTTGCGAGCCCTCCTCACGCGAGCAAGCACACGCGGCAAACATGCACGACACAGGAAAACACTCACTCACTCGCTACATTCCGCACGGGACTTGGAGCACGCTCATCTCCCACCTCTCCTGTACTCGTACTTCCATTTTGGCGCAAGGAACATGACGCCGTGACACCCCCCCTCCGCCGGACGTAGTGAGCTTTCCCGAACCAGCCTAAATCTTTCGTGTCTTCCCTTGTGCACCATCCGGCCTAAAACGTGCGATTCCGGGACAAATTCTACCGCCGATGGTTCGAACACCGACAACGGACCTCTTTCACTCGCTACGCCTCTCCCTCGCACTCAAGCTTCGTCTTGGCCATGTAGTTCTAGTGTTCGACTAAATGTGTAAGAGAGCAAGAGGAGAAGAGAAAAAAAGGAAAAAGAAAAAAAGAAAGAAAAAAAAATTGATGATGTGACATCTGACTTGTAGGGCCCACTATGCCACGTCGGACAAAACCGTTCTCGAAACCGTCGAGAGGGTGAAATTGCAACGGGGTCAATAATACAAGGGTCTAGATATCCATTTTTGGAGTTGAAGGACCGGAACTGCGATATCCTTAATAGTTGAGGGAGCAAAATATGACTTTTCTAAAAAAAACGTAAGGAACAAAACGAAATTGGGCGAGACGGAATCCAAGTTAACAACGGAGGCCCTGTTTGTAAGAACAGATTATCCAAATCTCTCGCACTCTACAGCTTTGAAAGTGACAAGATATCTTCGATTTGCTTGTGAACAAGATGGAGCACGGATGCAATAAAAGTATTCTAGACAAGGATATTCGTAATGAAGAAACAAAGCGTCATATTTCCAGTAGTTGTGTCATTGCAATTGCCGAGAGAACCGCCGCTGCCGATTAAGGGTCCGTTTGGTTGGCCTTTTGGTTTTTTTTCCTTCTAAAAGCTAAAAACCAACTTTTTTCCTTCTAAAAGCTAAAAACCAACTAAAGAGTCTTCTTCCCAATCCATCCGTGAAAAAAATAGCCGCTCTTCGTAGTGCAAATGTGAAAGCACCCCATGCTTTTGTTGGCTATGAACTCCATGGAGTGTTGAAAATTACCCACCATGCCACTTATTACGATTCGTTTTCTTTTCCTCCTCTCCCCACCCAATCGTGAGTTCTCCTATGCACACGAGCTCGGCTCGGGCTTGCCTAGGGTTATGGTTGGTCGGTGGCGACACTCCTCTCCAGCGGGCCGCACCTCATTGCGACGTTGCAGCAGGTTCGGGGCGCGCTAGACGGTAGGCTCTCCAATGGAAGACCTTTGAAGAGGAATGGAAGAGAGGATGAATAGCAGAATCCACTCGTCAATGAGAGAAAGTGGATAGGGTAAGCTTACGAGAGAATTACACCAATCTTCTATGGTCCACGAGAACTACACCAAGGAGCTTGTGCCCCCCCCCTCTTCGTGAGTGTTATTTGAAAGTAGATCTAGAACTCATAAACTTTTTCTAGATGCTAAGCTTGATTTGATAAACAACCAAACCTTTGCAAATTAGACATGAAGGTATGTCCTTGTGGTTTTCTGAACGTCGAGTAGATTAACAAAAATGGGGGAGTTTGGTTTGTTGCCTTCGGTTGATCATGGGGAGCTTTGTCATGTTCCTTTCAATGTATCAATTTTGCATTTTCCTGACAAAGGCATGAAAATCCTCATCCCCACTAAATACTAGAACAAGCTAGTTCATTCTAGTACCAACTTGAAGAACCGAAAACAGTTCAATTCTTTTGTCCCACTTAAAATCGAACCCAACTATCCCGTGCTTTTGATTTTATTGATTTATTAATGATGAGGAACAGAGGGGTGTCAAGAAAGGATTAGGTTTGGGGGATTAAGTATTCGATCCTACTATTGTAGTGAACTACGATATGTCCTGGGTTCTGATTTAGACTTGACTGTTTGAGCATAACTCGTTTGTATTGTTCATACACTTGGATCTCATGGCAAGTAAATATATAATTTATTAGCTGTAAACCGGAAACAGCAAATGAGGGACAGGAAATCCGGAGAGCAAACAGAGGCTTCAAAGGAGTTCACGTTCTATGTTTGTGAACAGGCCAGCATGAAATCAATTTTAAGTGAATTTCGCTGTCGCCGTCAACATATATCCAGTGTCCAAAGAATTCAGTCTAGCGACGTGTCTACCAAAGAACAAATAAAAAGTCCGCTACTTATCTGTGCACAGAGACGTTCAGGTACAATCACGCCGCCGAGCGTAATGAAGCAACATTCTGGACGAGGAGATGCGTAATGAAGAAACAAAAATAAAGCGTCGTATTGCCGGTAGCTCTCTACCACTGTGATTGCCAGTCTGAACTGCTGCTGCCGGTGGAGTGTTGCAGTTGCAGCTGTTACATGCAGCACACGAACGCAAATAGCTGTAAATACTCTGTAGGAGCTCCAGCTCGCATTCAACTATTGGCTGTTCTCATAATAATACGCTTCACCGTGCTAAGTTCAAGACAGAAATCCCGAGAAGAAACTAGCAGAGGGGCGTCAAAGAACGAGTTCACGCTCCATGTTTGCTAACAGAGCAGCAGCAGAAGACGAAAAGAAACCGATAGCAATCGTTTTCAGCGAATTTCGCTGTCGCCGTCAATATGTATATCTATCCATTCATCCAAGAAGAAGAGTTCAGTCTAGCTACATATGTCTATCGAAGAACAAATCAAGTCAGTCTATTTGCATTGTCTGTGCAGAGCGAGTCGTCGTCCATGTGCGATCACGCCGGCGAGCATCTGAGCATGGCGCCGTCGACGGTCCGCCGGAAGCGCGCCGCGTCGCAGGGCACCCGCAGCACGCCCGGCTGGCCGTACCCGTACTGCTGCGCCGCCATGTCCAGCAGCTCCGCGATGCTGGGGTCGCCGAGCAGCCGCACCGGCACCATCACCCGCTCGCCGTCGGCGACCATCGGGACGTGCCCTCTCGGGACCTTCTCCTCCTCGTCTGGACCGGCCCCGCGGCACGGGGACTCGCCGCCGCCGCTCTTCTTCCTCCACGCCACTGCAACCATGGTTGTGCGACCCGGAGCACTGATGGAGCTGCACAAGCTGGCGGAGAGAGAGCTGCGGTGAGTGCGATCCGGTGGCTTGGCTCGGTCGTGCTGCTGCGGAGAAATCGAGGGAGAAGGGCGGGATTTATATGGAGGGGATTGGGGAAGGCGAGGACAAGCAAGCGCGACCAGCGACTAGCTAGTGAGGAGCGGACAATTCGTGCACGTGGTCGTTGGTGTCCAGATTTGGAAGATGGTTAGTGCAAATGGGGGCGCTAAGCGGCTTCGCGGCAGATGAGAGTTTAATCAACTTGGCATGTGTGCATCTTTTGACTGACGTGCATGGTCGCGAGTAAAAGTCCAAGATAACGTGCCGTGATCCTTTCCACGAAAACGAGTCTGGATTAATTAGGTTCGGTGCCACGAACCACGATTAAGATGAGCTAGCATTCTTCTTCTTGTTCTTTTTTGTTAGAAAAAAAAACATTGTTCAACAGTCACGCTAACCAAGTGAGCTCCATTAGGATTGGGCGAAGTAAGTAATTAAATCATCATGAAGTTGATTAAAAGAAGTATAAAAACACCAGGAAGCTAATAAAATCGAGCTAGTCGTCTAGAACGGAAGGGGAAAAAAAGACAGAAATAGGCTTGCAAATGTAACCATGTTGTTTTTCTTTCCCTTCTTTTGGCCCCAAATTAAACCTGTCTCAAATCTTCTAGGAGTATATGTTGGTCGTGTATATAGCTACTAGTAACAAGTAACAACGTCGATGCCGGCATAACGCCCGCCCTAGTTTCATCTCATCTGAAAAAAGAAAGAAGGAATCTAGCAAATTGGGCAGCAGCAGGGAACGATCGAGACGTATGCCATGCACATGCGTCATCGCGTCTCGTCTGTACAAACTGTTCATATCACCTGCGACTTGCCGTGGACTTTCCGATGACGATGTGGCCAGTGCTGCTGGGAGGTTGAACAAAGCACACACAAGACGACGAAGACTAGCTAATGAGTCAACAACGACAGACGGAAAACGTAATCTACATTCCACGCTGCTGGCTACAGTACCAAATGAAACGTGTCTCTGGTCCCTAAAAAAAAACGTTTCTCTGATCATCAGAGCTGTTCCTTGAGATTGACGTCACGAAGAGCTACTTGACGGGAGAAACGACCAGCCGTTGGACTCAGTTAGCGAACGCGACAGCTTGTTTTGTCACGTTCCTTTGGTTTTGTTCGCCCTCCTCTGCTTTCTCGTGGAGACGACGAGAGTTCGGGTGGAACCTTCGTTTGGGCTGCTGCTACCGCTGTTGGACCTTGGCCCGTGAACAGGAATCCAGGTGCGAGATCTGTTGCGGCGGCCCGGAAGGCCCACCCACATTCGTTGAAGTCTCAAATCGCCAGCAGTCTCACTTGCTGTGGGTTCCTTTTGAAAAAGAAAGAAAAAAGGACGAAAAAAAAACGTTTGCTGGGTTCGGTCTGTGAGGGTGTCGTCGATGGTGATCCCGATTAGAAGAGTGGATAACACGAGGGCACTGCAGCGGAGGCGTCAACGCCCACGTTGCGCTGCGATAATTGATCGAGAGGCCACGACGGCGACGCGACCAATGCGAGGGGGACACAAGCTAGTACTAGTATACTGTAGTAGTGTAGAAGCGGCGGGCACGTACGCACGAACGTCTCTCTCCCGGCGGCCCACGCCGGCGTCCTCGTCCATCTCCCTGTCCGCCGCCGACGAGCCGGCCGCGTCCTCGTTCCAAACCTGTCCTCCGATCCTCACGCGCGTGTTGGTCACTGCCGTTCCATTATGCCCACTCACCTGATGCCCCGCGTGCGGTGCGGGAAAAGCGTCGACGCCGCGCTGCAGGTCATCGTCGATCGCGCCTCGACCTGCCCTGAAACGCCCTGCACGCGCACAGCGCACGAACTGGCGTACGGCCGCGCACGCCAAGTAACACGGCGTTCCGTCCGTGGCAGGCCGGGTGGAAAAGGGAAATTGAAGGTGCATATGCGCGCGGTCCTTTATATCTTTATATACATTTAAGTCTTCCCAGGAAAAAAAAAGTTCAATTTCATTCCTCATTGGGTTTAGATAGATGTTCTTTTATCACTTGTGTGTTCTTTAAATTATTGAGGTCGTTAACTTTTTTCGTTATGTTTCGTCATTTGTCTTATTTAAATATTTTTTTAAATATATAAAATTACAAATCATGTTTCAACTTTTTTCAGAGATAAAATAAATCATAATAAATTATTTTATAATTTTTAAATTTTTTTGAATAAGGCGAACGGTCGGTACGTACGGAATAACGTCAATAATGTCAATAATTTAAGAACGGAGGGAGTACTATTTACCCGATATATGCTATCCACCGCGAATCTTTCGACGGAATAGTGACTCATGTCCCATTTGATGAATTATCACTACGGGAAAACCCATCTTTACCGTGTACCAGAAATAATATCGTGTGTTTTCTTTTGCACACACAAGAAAGATGTTGTTTGCCTTATGCTAAAAAAGCACACACAACAAAATATTTGCCGTGTCCCAAGAAGAATGACACACAACAAAGAGTGGTCTTTGCAGTGTGTTTTATTTTAGGCACACGACAAAGAGCCTTTTGTTGTGTGTTTTATTTTAGGCACTCAACGAAGATAAATTCATATCATATTTTGAAGCTCTAAACGAATTCAAACTTAAAAGTGTTGGACTGTAAAGTTGTATAACTTCTCAAGATCCACAACTTTTATTTTGGTCATTTCTTCATTCGACGAAATGATAAATAACATTGTTCACAAAATCTACATCTCTCGTATAGTTTCATAGAACTAGAAGAGAGATTGTTTTCAGAATTTGATTTCATTTGATGAATTTAACTTCAAATCATTTTATATAGCTAATAGGTTATATAAATTAAGTCATGGCAGAGTTTTTATTATTTTTAGAATTTTTTTGTAATTTCTTATTTTTTTAAATTTAACTTGAAAAATGTTTGCCGTGTGTCTAAAAAAACACTCAGCAAAGTTGCTCTTTATCGAGTTTTTTCTGGACACTCGACAAAAAATTCACGTCACCGATCCAAACCACCAAAAAACTACTCCCCTATTGGTTCCCGTCCTCCCCCTTTGGATCCCTCCCATGCACCCACTCTCCTCTCTTCTTCCACCTCTCTATCTTCTCTCTCTGTCTCTCTCTCTGTCTCTCTCCCCCTCACAAGCAGCAGAGGCGACCGGGACGCCGGGGCAGCGGCGGTGGCGGCAAGGCGCGACAGGTAACGTCGTGGCACGGGAGCAGCAGGTGCGGCTCCAGCCCGGGGCGCGACGGCATAACCCCGATAGTGGCGCTGCAGAGAAGGCCGCGGCCGCGACCCCGACAGGCATGGCGGCAACCTTAGCCTCGTGGCGTGGTCTGGTGGGCACGACAGCAGCCTCTGCTAGGGCAGGCCTAATGGAGGAGACGACCTCATGGCGAGCAGCCCGGCTGACATGGTCGAGGAAACGGGCTCACTGTTGGCAGTTTGGCGGGCGCGGTGACGACCTCGGCGTCGTAGCGGAGGCGCGACGGTGGTGGTGTGGTGGCGGCCGCACTTGTGGGTATTTTTTTAATATTTCTTAAAATATTTGCTGAGTATCAATTTAGGCACTCGACAAAGCTTTGTCGTGTGACCGACGGATGTCACACGACAAAGCCCTCTTTGCCGACACGATTTTTACCGTGTGGACTTTGTCGTGTGCGACCATCGGCAGAAACATTGCCGTGTGCATAAATGGCTTTGTCGTGTGCCTCGCATCTCCATCTCTTGTGGTGCATCTTTTTTCTGGAAGAATATATTTTCAATCGATTGAAATCGAAAGCTCTTTTAATTGACATCGTGAACCGTTAGATGCAAATAAATCGACAAATACCGTTCCATCTTCAACCTCACTCTGTTTCTTCTCTTGCTCTTCCATAGCCACAACCGCCACCACCTCCGCTATCACCCATCTCTGCTACGCTAAATTATCGTATCCACCGCCATTTTGAACTCATCCCGTCAAGCTCCACCACGCCCAACCGCTATCTTCTGCCACCCGGCTCAGGTGGCACCCCCGCCGTCTCCACTTCCCCTGTCTCTCTCGCCGCCGCCACCGCCTGATCTGCCTGCTACCCTGAAACCTCCTACGATCAAAGATGATGAAACTCTAACCGTAACTAGGACGATGTTTGAACTTCGATCGACTGAATACAAGCATATCCGTTTCTTTTTACGTTTTTGTATCTCACTCTACCTAACCGATGAATTAGGAAGATTGGAATAAAGCTGTCAGAAGTACGTTTCCGTTCCGTTCGCCAGCGAAACTGTAAAAAGTGCACGCGGACACATCGAGCTGTTGCGCACACTGCACTGCAACTGGCTTCCCGATCGCGTAGTCGCATCGCGCGAAAAACGAAAGTGCCCTGTCGACGACCCAGAGGGATCGATCCGTGCATCTATCCATCCGCTGTATGGCCCACGCGCACTTACGCCACGAGCTACTAGACCTAGTAGCAGCTTATAGCCACACCATCTATCGATCCATCCAGGCGTAAAAGGCGTATCTTTGTATCCCCTGTTCGTGGCATCTGGTTCTCGCTCCAGATATGCACGCGATTTTTCCTGCTGCTGATTGTTACTGCTAGTGAATGGACGACCGGACACTGCTGCGGTACCTTTCCTCTCTTTGTCCTGTAAAAAAAAATTTACTACCCACTTGGAGAATCTGACACATGCATGCTCTTTCCAGTAAAGTGAGGCTGACTCCAACAGCCCTATGCATATGCAAAAATAGCTTACGAATCAGCACTGTGCATGCTATTTTCTTCTCCAACAGCAGAGGCAAAGGATGAGGCATTTTTGCCTTTGAGGAGAGAGGGGAGGTAAAAATGAACATCCTCTCTCCTCCGATGCATTCCAGAGAGCAGCAGCTGGTGCCAGAGGTCCATGTGCCTTGTTATTGTTGGAGATGGCGTCCAATGCATTTTTTGGTGGCTACTTTACATGCTATGCAAATGTACTTGTGCATCTCCAAAATGCATTACATTGTTGGAGTCAGTCTGACCCCCAACAAAATGCATGGTACTACCACCAGAAGAATCCTAAAACCATTCTCAAGACTATATTTTCTGGACAAGTGCCGCAACTGTCTCACAATAACTTACTCGCCATAATGTTATCCCTTTATATTTCCTGTCACTTCTGCATATGGACACTATATGATAATTTTTTTGCTTCATTGCAAAAGAAAAGAGAATAAGATTCTTTCGCACATCACAAAAACTTCGACATAATTTTCAAATCCAAATATAAACATAGCATAGGGTCTAAATGCATCAAATTAAATGGAGATATAGGAAACACACGCTCGTTCCAGTTGGATCAAAACTCATCAAAGATGATGATGCACACTCACTGGAAGAAGTGTCACTGTTTCGATTGGTCCCTACCATTGGATCAAGACTCAGACTTCCCGTATCAGTAACCAAAGTATCGTGGCCCCTTGAGTTGAGTGATTGCTAGACCTTGCCTTAGCTCTCTCTGTAGAACACGTAGGTTGGTTAACCTAAACTTGTTTGTACACCTTCCCAATGGATTAGACCTGGAGATGTCACAGATGCCTAAGGACTCTCGTTCATTAAATTTGTGAAGGATCGACCACTGCATTGCACACAAATATTAAACTATAACATTTCCTATAAATTAATTGGCAGAAAATTCAAGACTAGTAACACAAAGTAACTACAGTCAATTGCAATTCAGCAAGCAAAAAATTGAAAGGGAAAAGGAAAAGAATTGCAGTTTGCGCTCATTTTATTGAACGCAGTGAGGAACTTATAAGCCTTCTCAAGAAGTCGATTGTAATTCAGCAAACAAAATGCATGATACTATCAGAATAATCCTAAAACCATTATCAAGACTATAGTAATTTTTTTGGAGAAGTGCTGCAACTTTCTCCCAATAAAGACTCGCGACAATCTTATCCCTTTTATATATATATATTTCATGTCACTTATGCCTATGAACACTATCGAATAAAACTTTCTCATAACACAATAACCCGAAATACTATTTCTTTTTGACACTACATGTACTTCAATCTAATTTTCAAATCCAAAGATAAACACATAGCATAAGGTCTGTTAGAGTGCGGCCCGGCTTACGATGTGGGAGTAAACCCAACAATCTCCTCTATCACACATCGGGTGGCTCCATCTCCACTTCACATCCGGTGGACACCCCTCCAACAGCCGATAACCATATGGCCCAGGAGATCTAATCCGACGGTCCGATATCCATGTGAGGTCCCCGAGATGTTTCAGATTTCTGACCATGGCTCGATACCACTTGCTAGAGTGCGGTCCGGCTCATCGCAACCACGAGCCCCTGCCGCCAGCCCAAGTCATATTGGGCATACCGAACCATAGGCTCAACTAAAGCCCCAACCAAGGTCTTGGTCCACCTCAACCCAAAAGACTAGCTCGATAGGTGAGGATTCCGCCACCTTATTAGTTGGACTTCCTCATCATCAACATCCGATGTGGGACTAAACCCAACAAAGTCTAAATGCATAAAGTGGATTACACATGAAACATTCGTTCCTTCCAATTGGATTAAGACTCGAAGATGGTGATGCACTCTCACTAGAAGAAGGGTCACAATTTGATAAATTTCTGTCACTTCTGCATATGGACACTATCTGATGAATTTTTTCTTCATCGCAAAAAAAGAGAATAAAATTCTTTTGCACATCACAATAACTTCGACATAATTTTCAAATCTTATAAACATGGGATAGGGTCTAAATGCATCAAATGGAGTAACGCATGCTCTTTCCAATTGGATCAAAACTCAAAGATGATGATGCACACTCACTGGAAGAAGTGCCACTGTTTCGATTGGTCCCTACGATTGGATCAAGACTCACACTTGCCGTACCACAGCCAAAGAGTTAAGTGATTGATAGACCTTGCCTTAGCTCTCTCTATAGAACAGGTAGGCAAAAAGGAGAAAAAAGTGCAGTTTGCGCTCATTTTGTGGAACACAGTGAAGAACCTATAACACTTCTAGTTTTTGAAGGAGAAATGGCAAGGAAATTGATACTTGACCTGTGACCATCACCGGGAGAGGCAAAATAATTTCATGAGAGCATGTTAGTTCCATCCATGTGCCATCGAAGTGTCCTGAGAGCTCGTCGTTTGTTTTGTGGGTTCTCCTTCGCCCATATGGACTATCCTCCTATACATTCCTTTCTTCCCAAGAGGCGATGCTGCCAAAATGGCAAGAGCTTGGTTTGCATGCAATGGTGTTGATTGTTGATTATCCTGCTTCAAATCAGAACTGTTGAGACAATGGGATAGAAATATTCGGACCTAGTAGGCGCACCTGTCCGTGGCCTAGTAACATGCATAAGGGTACGAATACGAACAACAGGCTACCGAGAGCATCATCAATTTTTGGAGAGGGTACAGGAAGAAGAAGGTGGAAGGCCGGTGTAGAGAGTAGCCTAGCATCATTTCTGCCGATCGAGCCATGTGCTCTCCCGATCGCCCGCGCACAAATAAGTGGATCCGTGGAGAACGAAGGACCCAACAGTAGCTGCATGCACCCGCACCACACGAAGTATCCGAGCCAGCTTTTGAGCAAACAGGTTGGAGGTATTACAGATACGGAAGATTCGAATAAACGTGCACGGCCAACACGCGTCTTCGTCAGTAGACGTCAATTCAGGGACGTTCGTAGCGTTTGCGTAGCATGCACGAGAAGATTCTGCGCCGCTCTAATAAACGTAGCTAGCCCCGTTAGTTCACAGATGCAAAATTACCGTTCGCTATGGTAATCTAAAAATTGAACCTATGTGAAACCTGCAAAGAGGACACAAACCCATACTACAAAAGTAATCGCGCATCTTCCACAAAAGTTTGGTTATGGAAGCAGGCCTGCGAAAAATTTATGGTAGAATGCTGTATGCATGGAAGACCATTTGTGTATCTAAGTATCTCGATCATGCATCATGCCCACAGATAATACCAGTACTATAACTTATGGCCACATCAAAGAGAGGCGACGTGGATGGAGCTGGGCTGCTAAAAGCGAAATTGAGAGGGTCACCTATTAATTGACAGGACTGGTACGTGTACCAAGGCTACCTGCCGGAGAGAAGGATGCTGATGCCGATCGAGCTCGCTCGCTTGCTTTTCTGGCGCCGATTAGTCCATGTCGCCAACGCTTCCTCCAGCGACAGCCGGTACCTCCTATTAATTGCAAGCCACGTACCATATCGTGTTCCCTTGTGTTGTGTTCTGCCATGGGAGACGTTAGATTGTACAGCCTGTGCGTGCGCCTGAGGACCACCGAGGCGCCGACGAATTATTGGCATATTCTGTCCTTTAATAAGGGGCAGGCACAGCAGATTCTGTCTCAAAAGACGATAAAAGGGAGCACAGGTAAAATATACTACTACTACTAGTGATGAAAGCCTTTAGCATTACCTCCTCTCTTGTTTTGACATCATTTGTGTTTATGAACATCGATGCTACTAGGACAGCCTTTTAGTTCTAGAATGAGCTTATGAAATGTGTCCTAATGCTATCGGTTAAAAACCAGACAATATGTTCATTACACGTTACCTTCAGGTTCAAATTGTCAACGTTCAGACAATTGGTTTGAACTATTTTAAATTAAATTTTCTTTATGAGCATAAAAAAAGAAGTACCGAGGGAAGAGCATTTGCAATGAAGGTTTCAGCATTGCATGTTTGCATTATTTACAAACATCATTTGCACCAGATTAAAATGGTGGTCACAGTAACCATTCTCCAAGGCTTGATATAGATCTCTCAGTGGTGAAGCCACAAGCCTAAGGGGTCTGTGGCACCCCTATGCTTTCTGCACAGTACACATGCACACATTTTACCATGTGATTGTAAGAAAAACAAGACTTTTGACCCTTTGAAAATGTATTAATTATTGTGTTGGCACCACCCCAAAGCCACAGTCTTAGGTTTGGCCTGAATTTCTTTGTAATTGAAATATGAGAGTGACTTTTGTGGGCATAGGGGCATGTGCCGCCTACCGTAGCTTTATTATTAATTATGGTTTAATATAAATATTTAATCACCGATTATACTATTAAACATGTCGGACTAGTTGTATATATGTTGTCAAATCATAACTTGAAGTAAATTTGATAGAATTTGATATTTCTGTACTTGAAATTATGATTTGACACATTAATAAGATATATGTACAACTAGTCTAACATGTTTAATAGTATAATCAGAGATTCAATATTTATATTAAATCATAATTAATAATTAAGCTAGGGTGGGCACATGCCCGTGTGTTCACTGAAGTATTTCTCTTGAAATATAATCTAGCTTCAACTTTTATAAGCCCTAATGTCTAGTATGCACAGAATCTATTTGGTGTCATCTATTTGCTAAATGTAGAAACATGTCCTTTAATTTTGATATCTTCATGGATGTCAGTTACTATTTTTTATAGCTATTCTGCACGCAAACACCCATTAGATCAAAATACATATTTTATAACAATTTCATCGCCATTTTGTGATATTTTAGTCTTTAATGGATAATTTTACACCCCTTGCTTCTATTGACTGATAGTAATGGTGGTGTTAAAGATATTTGAATCGAGACAAACAAATTATGACATCAAAGAAAAATATGCAGTACCTTATATGTATAGCTTGTTCTTCGATTTTGCGAGTGGATCTAGAGTGATCTTTTAGAACCTTGATATCATATCTACATATGGATTTTTATTTTAAATCTAGTATATATTATAATTATAGATGTCTAAAATTTGATAGAACATTAATGTATAGTTCATCTTCATCACTTGCCAACATGTACGGGGATAATATACTAGATTTGTTCAAGCAGCTTGGCTTCTGCACAAAGGCCGGCCTAATGTAAATAAGCATTGCACGGAGGCACTTAAATTGACGGTGACCACAGGCATGCAAGGTAAAGTACCACCCCCTGTGCGTTGTTCATGTACTGTACCCTAGATCATGCAAGAGCGAGAGGGTGGCCAAGCGAGCGGCAGAAGCATCTCCATCACGCGTAGACTTGGTTGTAGAGTGGGCACGACATAGCACATGGTCGTTGCCATGCATCCGCATCACGCACGCTCCTTCACAGCAGCCGTACGTGATCGATCGATGGCGCGTTCACGCCGGCCGGGCCCTGCTGGCCTTCGTCCACTACTGATCCATGCTGCTGCTCATTCAGACATGCATGCCAATCTGCCATCAAATTATTATATGTGCAGTTAATGGAGGTATCACAAGATTTTCCAGACACAGTTAATGGCTTCGTCTTTAAAAATCGACGAGAGAGAGAGAGAGAGAGAGAGAGAGAGAGAGAGAGAGAGAGAGAGAGAGAGCATACACAGTATAAACAACAACACAGGGGGTGGATCAAAAGTGTCCTGTCGAAATGACAGAACATGGGTCTGCTCTCGTACTGCACCCGATAGGACCCTCTTCTTCTGTCCAAATGCACTGTCCACTAGCAACAACAGTGGGGACTACCTCTCCAAATGGATGCCTATCTTTGCATTGACTCTGGTAGCTGTTTTTCCAGCTTCTAATTAACGCTTTATGTTAACAGCTTAATGACATTGTAATATATACTCTTTTCTCAAACTTCGACTTCCTACCACACTTGTGTTGGCTTCTTATATGTTTTCGCTCAGAACAAGACCTGGTGGATGAATGCCACTAGAATGTTGATTAACTAGTGTTTGGAAAAGTGTATTATATATAGTATACGACACTAATTGCAACAACACTATTCCTTCTAGTCTTTTTTCCAGGTGAAAACGGGATGCATAGAATTGACTGCAGCGGCAGCTCAAAAGGTACATTAAGCTGATGTGAGAGAATAAGATATATCACTAACTATTTTCTTTGTACCACATATGAACGTGCTGTCATGGTCACAATTTGTCATGGCTAAATTGATATGGGGAAGTTTGAATAATTGGGATTTTCATTGGCCATTAAAGCCATACACAAACTCGATAACTTTTTCAATAATAAATAAGATGAGATATCGATAGGTACGTAGGACACAAAAGATAGAAACTTGTCAACAACAATATGAGGCACAGTTAAGAGTGAACTGGATGGCTTAGTAGAAAGAGATTGATTACCTTAATGAAATGCCTAATGGCCCTTAAGAAAATCAAGTACAAATCACATTTGTCATTGCTGAAAAATGTTAAAAAAAACAATGGATAACTGAAAGTATAAATTTATGTGGATTTTTTTTCATTTGGAGGCTAGTAAAGTATTCCGAATGAATTGATATAGGGGTGCATGCCCAGAATTTCCACATTCACGCTATTAGCTACTAGTAGTACTTTTGGCTTATTCATGTTTAGTGCCATATGATTATTAGAATTTGCTGTGCAGGTAAAGGCCCATTGGACCACAGATATTCAAAACAATTATTGTCTAAGAAATAGACAAATGTGATGCATGTAGTTTAAAACTACAATTAATCTAGATTTATCAGGCTATTCTATCATGAAGACTTTCTTATACTTAATACATAATGTGATTTATCCGGCTACATAATGTGAAGTACGTTTCATTTTTTTCCATCTGTGATTCTTAGATGATGTCGTCTAGTAATTTTAATCACAGTAATTTGCATGGTTTAAATGCAAAGAATCATTATTTGCCTCCCAAAAACATGTAGATAACCAAATTGATGGTTTTTTATTTTCTTGACCCCCCCCCCTACTAAAATGTATCTCTAGCTACATGCATAATTTTAGAGTAGGACCATACATCTTATTCGTAGTGTCATTTCAAAAAAAAAACATAGAAAGCAAATGTCCCAACAAATGGGCATTAATCTGTAATCTGTCAAGAATCTAACTGCTGAATAGTCAGTTGCACATAGTGGATCCTTCTATAGCCCCTGCGACGAGGCCCCAACAAATTTTTGTGGCAACCACATAGCATTTTGCACCCTCATAGACCCATTCACATGAGCCACAACAGAAAAGGCCTCTCTCTCTCTCTCTCTCTCTCTCTCTCTCTCTCTCTCTCTCTCTCTCATCACAGAGTTGCAGTTGTAGGTAACTAGAGCTAGACTACTTCTATATATCTTTCTAATCTTATCTGATCACTAGTAGTCTGCATATGTCCTTGTAGCTGCTTGTGCATCTTCTGCCACCTGGTGTTTCCTTCAACATCTCGTCTTCATCCGCTCTTTGGTTCCCATATTCTTCGATTAATTGTTGGCGAAACTCAAGGTGACGGGAAGAAGGAATGTCGTCTCAGATCATGCCGGCGCCCGAGAATATGTGCTATGTGCACTGCAATTTCTGCAATACCATTCTCGCGGTAAGTTGTGCTCAGTCCCATCTGATACCCTTCTCTTTCCCTGCTCTTCGCTCGCTTGTTTTGAGGCGCAGATCTATAAGGAGAGAGCTATGAGTTGATTAGCTGGGTGTACTGAACCGTCAATTTGTGTAGGATTTGGCCGTTCCTCTTCGCTGGATTTTCGTGTTTTTTCCATGAAACACTCTTTCTGAAGTGTGAAAGAGGTCCCTGAATTTCGTTTCCCTTCTTTTCCCCTATCCTTCTGCTTTCCCTTCGCCGGAGTTTAGTGAATTTTCGTTTTCTTTTGCCACTCTTCACAGCCTCACAGGTCATTTTGGAACTTTGAAAGGACGTTTTTGCCCTGTGTTCTTCAGTTAACTACGTGCACCATCAAATCTATAGAACGTGCATGCCAAACATATAAGCAGAGTACGTCATAAACTGAATTCATGGGCAAGAAGGTCGTGTGACTCCACTATTTACTTCCGTACGGTTTGGGTTAACTCCATACATTTCATATGCTGCATCTTATGAAATTCACACGATAAGCTGTAGTCTAGATCTCGAACACGATGAATTCGTAGATCTTTTTCTCCGTGTGCATCTTCTGTGCACACTTTAATATATATTAATAGTGCTGTACATGTGTATCAGCGTTTATTAATTTCTCTGTTCAAAGAAGAATATGGTGCGATATACAGCCCACAGAGTGCCACTCTTCGAATGCCAGTTCGCTTTGGTTTTTTATACTTGAAACGAATTTGGATTCTGGATTATCTTTCCCTACTTAATTTGCTGCAAAGGCATGCAATAACAACGTTCTTGTGCATACTAATTAACAAGACATGCATGCCACCGTCTATGTTCTACTAAATCATATTGCTGCTCCACCTTAAACTTAAATGACAAAGAAAATTTTATGTACAAACCACAAGGTTGATTTATGCAGTTCAAGAAATCAAACCTTTTTCATTCATCCTCACAAAATTAGTTTCTGTTTTGTCTTTGTTGGAACAAGATAAGCTTATTACCAGTGAGAAAATTGAGCTTGAGCTTATAATTAACCGTTTCATTTATAGTCCTTTAAACATAATTAATTTTATTACAATAGAGAAAGATATTTTAGTACAGATTTGTTATTAGTTACTGACCGATAAAACCCAAATTAATTAGCGCTTCCTCCTGTTCACGCTCCACTATTATGTCTTGACTTTCTGTTTGGTTTGACGTCTATCACGAAGATCTGCCGTTGAATGAAAAATTATCTGACTAATAACATCAAATGAACTACAAAGGGGTACACAGCAGATTATAATGCCAGTGCTTAGTTTTGCTTCCGTTTTCATTTCTAACCATTAATATTGAATGGCTGTGGGCTTGATCTCTGCCAGAATAATGGTGACTTCTACCGAAAACAGTTTAGTGTATATCTTACATATAAGATTAGCTGAAAAGAGTAATCACCATCTAGCATCGGCCGTCAGAACGTGTGTATATGTATGTGCAAATCTAATTACTTGTTAACCTTCTTCCTGACTTAGTAGATTTAAACATGGAGCTTAAGTTGCAAGCAATTTTATACAATGATTTCCCAAATTCATGCGTTATGTTACCGCATACATATAGGAAACTTTTACTAGCCTCCTGGTGCTTCCGCCGCATATGTCTTCGATAACGATACGTGATCTATCAATGCTGTCTTGCTCTCTGTAAATGCACCAATGCAAAGATCGATAAAGGGCAGTACATACTGACCATTCGTGTCAATCACTGACGTATACACATACGTGCAGTGTAGATATGTACTAGCTACGAGATCTTTCGCAACAGATCTTGCCTTCCTCTGAATTAGCAGTACTTTTCTGCAACTCCGATGCCGTCTCCCTCTGTGTCTCCTTGCCAAAGATAAAAAGGAGGTCTATATATAGTAGATCTTGTTGGCACACCTGCATGACGCACTAATTTTATGCATGGCATGCGCATTGCAGTGCTTGATGAGCGTGCCCATGTCAAAGTAATCCCTTCATGAATTGTCACTGTCTCTTTTTGCATCTTTTCTCCAGTTCTGTTCATATAAACTGTATAGTTGCCTTTGTTTTATTTTTTCTTTGAAGCAATTTTTTCACTATTTTACTTGAATAAGAGAGGAGAGAATGGGGCATACCAAAATAATGGATCATCATGACGCTTTTGTGCTGTGTATAAGAGAGGAGTATATTTATGTTTTTCAATGCATTACAGCGTGACTTCTTTTTTTTTACAAAAAAAACATGCGTCAAAATAGATCGAGGACTGCATTTTGGGTTAATTCCCCTCATGGGTGCACAGGTAATCATTTGTAGGGCATACAAGCATATGGGAGTTAGTGCACAAAAGGTCAGTGAGCAATCAAACAAATCAAAGTAGGGCCACGTTCTTCAGGTTGGGATGGCAGTATGCGCCCAAGGGAAATTGAAAATAAAATGGAAAGGGAAGGGGCACCAATGCACAGACATTGGAAAAGGGTGCCCCAGTTCTGGTCAGGTGTTCAGCAGGAGCCTGATAAAAGTCATGGAGCAAAAATTAGATTTAGCTTTGTGCATCGTATGTGCATCTCCGGTGAAGGCTTTTGAACTTGCCTTTATATTACTCCATTCATTTCAAATATCGAAATTTCCCTGTTGATATTTATTAATGTGTCGCCTTTTCTTTTCCATGATGCTTTTTTTAATCTGAAAAATAGCATGTCCGTTTTCTTGCTTTGTGACCATGTTCCCGCTTAACTCGGATAAACTGCAACACACTTGTTACTCAATTTATTCAACAAACCTAAATTTGTTCTCGTTTTCTGTTACTGATCTGCAGGTCAGTGTCCCCAGTAATACTATGCTGAACATCGTGACTGTCCGCTGTGGGCACTGCACTAGCCTGCTGTCAGTGAACTTGAGAGGATTGATTCAGTCACTTCCTGTCCAGAACCACTTGCAGGTTGACATCAGTAGCAACTCTAATTCGTGCAGCAACAGTGCATGAAACTATAATATAACCCTAAACTTCTCTAAAGGAGGACCTGAATACTTTTGTCCTTCCAAATAAATATATATAATAAGGTTAACATGTAAAATTTAATAAGTGGATATCTTTTGCTGTTTCAGTTATTACATGTATTACTGCTGATTATGCATTATTTCATCCTGCTGCAAAAGAGGCTAAAGCTACAAAGACGGCTAGTTTCTGAACATGAAGAGTGGCAACTGTAAAGATGCCACAAATCTAGCTTACCTAATCTATATGTAGGCAGCTAGTAGGAGTAGCAGTAACATATAAAAAGCCAACGTGCATGCTTGGGTCATGTCATCTTGAAGTACTATGTACAGTAGAGACAAATTAAAGCATTCAGTGGTGCTTGGTCACAAGAAGTTTACAGCTTAGAGATGCAAAAGCCAAAGACACCCCCTGCTGTGAACCATATCAATCAGTACTTTACATGAATTTAATATTATTAAAGTGCTTTTGTTAACGTGCATATCATACACCCTAGTATATCAGTACTACTACGTGCAAAGAGTCTTCATTTAACAAGAATGTACTGATCCTGCCAGGAGAATCTCAAGGTCCACAATATCAGCTTCAATGCTGAGAACTGCTCTGAGTATGCTCCTTCACCTTCGAAATACCGGATGCCAACAATGTTTTCAGCAAGACACGATCAGGATCATATGCTGCATGTGCGAGGTGAGATTTTTTTTTTGTTTGTCTTGCTCTTAACTCACGTAATCAACGACCATATTCTTGCGCTATGGACATGGATAAATTAATTTTGATATTGCCGTTAATTTCCCTATGTGTAACAAAATTTATCTTGGGCCAGTACTGGAGTTATTTGCATAAATTAATTTTGATATTGCCTTTAGATCCTAGAGAAATATTTCTTGTGCCATATACAAATGAAGCTACATAAATATAGAGTTGAGCGAATCGGTATTAAATTTTCCATAACCCTGAATTTCTAGTATAAAGATCAACGCCATATTATAGATAAAATAAAATGCTTAAATTTCCTAAGATTAAATATTTTATTATATTTTAATTTTTATTTTTATTTCTCACGAGTTCATATATCCACTCTATTCTTTTTACAATATATTCTAGAAAATTGTCAAATATTTTAGAAAATAATAATTGTACGTATGCGCCTTTTTTACTCCTAAATATCCTTTCTTTTTTGTAAACGTGTGGTCACACTTCCAATTTTCTAGCTATGTTCCTACTCTTATGAGTAAATGGATCCATGTGCAAGACAATATAGTCTCTTAAGAAAATATGATGATATGCCACATGATTGAATTGTTCTTGTAGAATTAATTACTTTTAAGCAACATTTTAAATTTTATTACCATTTGTCCTTGAAAACTGGTGTAACCATGAAACAATATAGTAAAAGTACTCATGGTATTCTTGGGAAAACAAAACCCAATAAAAAATATCACATACAATTGCATTTGATGGTCATCTCTCCTGGATCTATCTGCTAGTTAAGATAATGTGGACAGGTTGTACCGTACAATGTTGGCCTCCTGTGATTGAGTTTTTGACATAACATGTGTATCAATTGACCACATATAATTTGCTATGAATTCATTGTCAATATGTAATGACATAACTAAAATTATTCATCTGACTCATAGGGAATTTGAACAATATATATGTTTCACATAACTTACATATTTCTCTTCTCAAATAAAATGTGCCTATACATTAATTTGAACTTAAAAAAGTTCCAGGTTCATCTAAGTTTTATTCTATAAAATATTCTATGGCTTAATATTAGTTTTTATAAGATATCTAACATCATTTTTTTTCATCTTTGTATGTAAACAACAGCTCCAGAGAAGAGACAACGTGTTCCATCAGCATATAACAGATTTATTAAGTGAGTTTAATCAATCTATTGTCCCATGTGTCTCCTGCTGCAGTATAATTTTGGACGAAACGATGAATTTGTGTATATGCTCATATTGACATCACACACAATATTTTAGGGAAGAGATACGAAGGATTAAAGCAAGCAACCCTGACATAAGCCATAGGGAAGCCTTCAGCACTGCAGCAAAGAATGTAAGTACATGTTTTGCATGGAAGGGAAAGTTATGCACAAAATATCAACATATTATCACTTTTGCAGCAAAAGAATAAGTCATACTTTTGAAGAATAATGGATCACTAAGTAGTTTAAATGGCACACGCCAAGCCTTCTTCTATACTACTTGTTTCCTAGAACTGCTTGATGCTTCCTTGCATGGTTCCACAAATGATTATGGATTTTTATATTGCTTTTTACCACAGAATTTATTCTATTTAAAAATAGTTCAATGAAAATTGATTACAACACTGCATCCATCATTTGTTTTGTTCCTTCAATTGATTATTTATTTCATTAATTTCTATTTCAGTGGGCACATTTTCCCAACATTCATTTTGGCCTAGGACCCCATGAGAGCAGCAAGAAAATTGATGAGGCCATTGGTTCAGCAGCACCTCGTCCTCAGAAAGTCCAAGGTCTCTATTGAGACAGAACTGGATATACATGTGTTGATCCTTGGTTTGGTGTTGTAAGTAATTTGATAAAAATCTACATTGATTCTAAATCGGTTTGTGATTGCGTACATAGATGAGTGAGATACACATATATATATCGTGCAATGAGAAACCAAGATTTTTATGTAAGAAACTATTGATAACTACCACTACCTAGAAAGACCGAGTAAACAACTTTCCATATTGCTAATGCATTGTTTGAAATAAACTATCTATAATTCTGCAAATTTCAGTATTTAATTTGATCTTTTGGAGCCTAAGATTTCAAATCCTGTAGTGCTTTTAAACAAGAAGTATTAATCCTTGAGAGACATCATAGTTTTGGATATGTATATATAGCCCGGAGTTTTGAAGTTTTAAACACAGGAATAAAATCAAGAGTACACAAGAATAGAATGCCATATATGGAGTCTCTTCTGAGGATTTGCACTTGTGATGTGTTTACATTAATTTGGCTGGTTCCTGTGAAACAAACTCAAGAGTTTTAAAGGCAACAAAAGGTAAGGACGAGTGCACATTGGACATAAAAAAAGGGTTTGAGATTTTTCTCTCTCTTTTTATGGGTATCAGGGGCATAGGCATGAAATAGCACATGATGTATGACATGTGCAGGTACTGTCCAAATTCCAATTGGGTCCATATACTGTTGTTATTTGGTCGAAGGAAACTCCTTAGAATTGAAATACAGCAACTTAAAAGTATTATGTTAAATCCAAAGCTAGGGTCAGATATGTAGTAAAGTTTCTGGTACACATTGTCCTTGTTGACCTAGGTACCCATGGTGATGATGCACAGATAGGAAGGGGAAAGTCTATGCAGAAACGCAAAATAGAAGGAAGGGAATGTAGGATCATCGATCGACCCTATATATGATACCATGTTTACAATAAGACATGGCCTTTTGGAGAATTATCAGCAAACAATTACTTTTTTTGAAAAAAAATATAGCTACACACATGAGGTCATGAGGATATCAGAAGTGGAAACCACTATTTGCAAGGAAATGACCATACCGATAGATAAACTATTAAAAACAACAATAGTGTTGTATGCATGTATATTAACAAACTACATTCACAGGTTTGGTTTCATGTGGTAGAATCAATCCTCTGAAGCCCAACTCTCATACTTGGCATTGTGGGTTCCTGTTTGACAATATACTATGCCAATATGGCTTCGATAATTTCAATATCAGTGCAGGATCACGTGTATATATTAATACATTCAAAAGCATTAGTATGTGCATGTGCTATTGGTACAACTGCATCCTATATATACTTCATTAAAACCCCCCCGTTAAAACTCTCTCCACCCCAATATATAAAGGTCCTAGCATCCCAATGCTATGGTGGTGCAAGAAAAAGATGACGCCAATTCTCATTTAATTTTACCTTTACCCACCCATTGTCCACCATCAGATTAACGACACAAGTTTTAACTTAACTTTTTTTAGATGAAAGGGATAGTTTGCCCTAGTTTCTTAACAGAAACATGTTCTGATCAGATACCAAGCATTGTGGGCATCAGCTAACTGACGGCCCCAGAATCGCTACAGAATTGCTATCAACGTCTACTTTTCATCAGATATATGAGCCCATCGCCAGATTGTGCATTGGATCCTCCATTTCTGGACGTACATCCAACCGTTGCAGCATCTCTGTAGAAAAAAGGTTGAATGGTTCAATCCATTCAATTTCGGAACAGAGGGACCCCAAATAAACCCCTACAACTAGGACCACCGCTGCAGCTCATTCCTTGCTCGATCTAAAGCACGCACCTTCCGCTCGGAAAAAGCACGCACCTGCCACGCCATTTCCGAGGCAACCGCGCGTGGTCCGCCGCCTGAGATTTGTTTGGCGTTCATCAACTCCACCTACCTCCAAATAAGCTAGCTGGCGCCCCCTGATGGAAGCTTGGAACACGTTCAGGGTAGCTCACTGTCCTAGAGGAGAGGGGGGACTCCGGCGGCAATGGCGTGGCGTCGGCGATCATTTTATTTATGCATGTGATCGAGCGCTTTGCATGCTGGTCACTGACTCACTGTGCCATGCAACGCATGCATGCATGCATATATGGCCCCCACGCTTTATTTGCGTCCTTGCGTTGCATGTGAGTTGATCTGAGCGGGCTCGTTTTCGTTGCAGTGTTCGTATGCTTGCTTCTTAATTAACCCCTGGCTTTCGATCGATTCCGGCCTGTCGGCGGTGACCAGTGGCCCAGGGCTGATACTTGGCGCCCCGCGCGTTTGTGTTTGCTGTTCAGTAGTGGCCAGAGATGGAATGAAGACAGTCGTGAGCGTGGTCCATATGCGACTCAATAATGGAATAGAAAATGGCGGACAAAAGTGATACTGTGTGTGGCTGTGCACGGCTCCACCCCCCCCCCCCCCAAAGATTAATCTCATTTTTAGTGTCTACATATAAACTAGCACCTCCAATTTCTGCAGGAATAATGGGCTCTGGTAAAATTGATTATATGAATGACAACAGGTGGCTGCGGCCGGTAGCCCACCCGAAATCCAAATCCATGTGCAATGCCAGCCCATGTGTTGGATTCTTTCCTCCTTTCGCAAGCCCAGGAGCTTTCTGTAGGGATTCTAGGCGCCATGGACCGTAGAAGAAGAGGATCGTGGAATTATGGCGTTGGTCAAATGGCCCGATCCTTGTGGACCAGCCCGAACCACGAGAAATAAGCATGACACGAGCACGGCCTGGCCCGGTCTATTAAGGGCCCGTGTCGGCTTGACACTATGCTAAGGGTCGTGCTTGTGCCGAGCAGGCCTCAAGACCGGCATGACACGGTCCGGTAAAGTTTTTATAAATACATTCATATTTAATTTATAGTTAGAAAGAGTGTTGTGATATAGTGGTGCGTCAACTTTATTAAATGTGACCACCAACCTCATTTTTTTAAAAAACTTTTAGTGCTAATGGGCTATATCTTTATTATTGGGTCAGACATATTACCGTGCCTTATGGGTGACCCGACACTTTTAATCATGCCGTGCCATGGGCCAGCAGCGGAACCGTGGGCTGCCTTGGCATGCTGACTCTAAATTAACGTGTCGGGCCTTTTAAGACCTGGGAGTGACGAACTGCTTAACTGAAACTGCTGCTGCTGAAGAAGAAACATATATCATGAGAGACTGAGACTTTCGTGTAATGGAATATACACAGTTTACTCGGTCGTTTCGATGTGTTGGTTCCATCACATTATATTGTTGTTCGATATATACACACTACTTTCATACAGCGGCATTGTAGAAGAGAGAATTATTACTTTTCCCTTCTAAAAAAACCAGAAAAAGAAGAAGGAAAGAAGAAGAACGTATCGGCAAATAGGACAGGCCGTTCCCTGTCTCCTTCCCGGGAAAACGAAGGAAACACACGCTCAGGTTGAACGTCGCGCAAGCTAGAAGATGAATGAATCTCTTGCCTGCCCGGTCGGATCACCTGTTCTCGTCGCCCAGCTGCGACGGGCTCCTCCAGAACCCCGCGCCGTAGAACCTGGCCCACACCTCCTTCTCCAGCTCCGCCGAGTCCTCCGGCGCGGGCCTCGCCGTCAACGCCGCCGCCTCCTCCGCCGTCGCCGCGGCGTCCGCGACGCTGCCGTCGTCGACCAGGAGCTCGTACATCTCCGCCGCCTGCCCCGCGGACGCCGACCTCCGGCGCCCGCCGCCGCCGATCCTCCGCGCGCGCGCGGCGCCCTTGCGGCACAGCGCGGCGGGCGCGCGCACCGTGGCGAGCACCACCACCTCCACCACCACGCACGGCAGGCAGCAGCTCACGGCGGCGCACCCCGCCGCCGCGCCGCCGGCCACCTCGCCGCACCCGCGGTGCGGCTGCGGGTACTGGTACTGCCGGAGGTCCCGCTCGCTGCCGCACCGCCGCGGCGGCCGCCGCTGCTGGAACGCCGCCGACCGCCTCAGCTGCTGCTGGTGGTCCCGCGCCACCTGAGGGGGCACCGGCCGTTGCCCCCGCGGCGCGGCGTTAATGTTCTCGCTGGCGCGAGCGGCGGCCACGGCTACCGAGGTCGCCGGGGACGACGCCTCTCCGCGGCGCTGGTGGCGTTGGTGTTGGTGGCGGTGTGCCTTGGCGGACGCCATGGCGAGCGAGGTCTGGCCGTCAACGACGACGCGGCGCCCGCATGGATCGCCCGCAAAGGATGGATAAGGAAGGCGCGGGTGGCGGCGAGGGCAACGGCTTAAATTGGCGTTGCCCGCACCGGCGAAACCGGCAGGCCGCTCCCCAATTTTGGCGGGGGTTTGTGTTGAGTCGAGAGCATGGGCAAATTGGGCACATTTGGTTGCAGAGCCATGTGTTGCGCTAGGATCCCTTTTGCTTCCACAGCAAAGCCTTCACAGCTGTGCCTGCCGTCTCGTGGTTGCAAAGCGGAGTGCATCGTGCCAAACTGCCAGTTGGAAGGAATCCATGGATGCGGCGGCATGGACCGATTCACGCATCGATTGTTTCGCTTGATTTGGTGTTTTGGTCCGCCAAATCTTATCGTGTCTGAACACGAGCTTGGGCAAACTCGCTTTTGATCTGCACCGTGCTCCTCCCTCCCCGCCTCCGAGATTCGGGTTAAAACATTTAGAACCATCTTTAAGCAGCGGAATCTACAAAACGCCATCGATGAAGAGTGCAGCTATAAAACAACATGCATGCAGCTTTGTGCAACCATAAAACACCATCATCCTCTCACCTTCCTTATCTTAATTGTTTTTCATCCAAAATACACATTTTTTATAGATAATAAAAGAAAATTCTCACAGCCTTTTGCAGAGTCCACAACCAAATTAGGATTGCAAGCATGTCCACAATTAGGATTGCAAGCATGTCCACAACCAAATTGAACAAGACGGGTGATAGCGGGTCCCCCTGTCTAAGGCCTTTGTGAGTATAGAAATAAGGTCTAACATAATTATTGACCTTAATTCATACATGACCCCCAGCTATGAAACTCTGTATCCAGTCACACCACTTGGTTGAGAAGCCTTTCATTCACATGGCTTGATGTAGGAAAGGCCATCAAACTTTGTCTTATGCTTTCTCAAAGTCTAATTTAGGATAATTCCATTCTTGCATCTTTGGTGTAACTCATTAATGGTCTCGTGTAAGACTAATACATCTTCCATTATATTACGCCCCGACATGAACGCCGTTTGTGATGGGCAAATTATTTTCGCGGTTACCATACTGAAATTTGTGACAACTTTAGTTAGTATCTTAAAGTTGACATTAAGTAAGCAAATCGGTTTTTATTCTTGGATTTTTGCTGCATCATCCTTCTTAGGAAGTAATTAAGGTGATGATTCTAAAATTTAGATTATAAACCTAAAGGTTCCCTTCATGGAAGTCATTGAATAGAGCTATTAGGTCATCTTTGATTACTTTCTAGAAGACTTGATAAAATTCGACGGGGAAGCCATCCGATCTTGTGCTCCATTTGGAAAATGGCCTTTTTAATCTCGTCCACTGAGAAAGCGGTAGTGAACAAGTCATTTTCCTCATTTGAAACTTGAGGAATGTCGCTGATCAAGGATTCATCCATAGAGAAATTGTTCTCATCCGGTCGACCAAATCCATTCCATAGATACTTTGTTGTTCCTCAACGATCATTGTTGAGAGCCCTTGTTTAATTCCTGAACAATCAATTATATAATGAACTTTTCAGCCTTGGTGACAGATGTTTCTTGACCTCTTTGGCTTCGCAGGATTTGAGTACTAACTGTAAGTACTTTGTTATTCAACCAAGCATTTTGTGTTCACTTTCTCAAGGTCTGTATTAGGCATGACGCAAACTGACATGCAAATTGTAGTAGTCGTGTGACATGCACACACGTGTTCCCTCCGAGCTTCGAACTCCTATCCAAATCCGTCTGCGTGCTCGTCAGTTGCCACACGGGCATTGTAATAAATAGTTAGTTAGCACTCCCACCTTCACATACTACCCATCCAATCAAAAAAAAAAAAAAAAAAAAACTGAGATTGGCTAAACCATGAAATTTTGGGCAGATTCCTAGGCAGGTTATAGCCCTTCAAAGTTCTATTTCCTGCACGCTAAAGAATAGCAGTAGATCAACATGTTATTGTACATGAAATCATGAGTACAAGTACTTTTAGTATATATAAACTTTAGAAATGGGAGTTGAGAATATAGTATATGCACTTTGAATTAACTGTTTCGCGGAGATCTCACATCCAGCACGGAGTGTAAGGATAAGAAGCCTTTATTTCTGTCCAGGCTTTTGCAACATACTTGTATTTCGTGGTATAAGTATCCCAAATATCGAACCTTTGAGGAATTTAGATGGTATGCAAGCCACCACTTTAGTGATCGACTTAAGCAGACAACCTCTTCAAACGGATGGAATCCAATGATTCTAAATGATCCACAATCATTCTCTCCAGCTCTATCATCTTGGATGGAGTCCCATATGTATTTATCTTCCATATGTGCTTGTGTCTTGTCCTTTAAGAAAAGATCACTTGGAAATAATAGTTGACATGCTACAAAACCCATGGTCCACGAGACAATGGATTGGAATTTTTGTGTAGCACACCCGTAACGAAGTCAGCATGAAACTTTAACCACCACTCTGCCTGACCACACGATTCATTAAGGGCGCGATTGGTTCGTTTCTCAATTGAGGCTGGCTCAGTCCTCTGCAGCCAGGCCAGAGCTGGACAGGAGCGGATGAGGCAGGCTCTGGAGAAATGAGTTTTGTTTTTGTTTCCCGGGAGCCTGGCAGAGCGTTACTTTTTGCATCCCGTGAGTGAGGGTGAGCAGGTGATGTAGCCAACCAATCATCCAATGCTTGCATCTACTCGGCCTGTCCGTGTAAATTCAGCAAACCAATCAACCGTAAGTTAACGTTGCATGGGATGAGCCTGGCCAACCCTAGTACACCCAACCAATCACGCCCTAAGGACCTAAATTTGAAGGGCACATCCTCCATCCCGACTATCAAAATGATGCAAAGTAAACCCCATTCTTCGATTTTCCTAGATGAAGTCCTCTTACTCCTCTAGTATCTATAGGTGGTTTAATAGCTTGGTATCTACTATTTGATAATGAAATCCTACAAAATAAATTAACCGTTTGACAAAAAAACATTAATAACTTCAGTGATGAAAAATTATTCTAAAAAAGATTAATAGGATTAGTAAAAGTAACCACACCTCATAACAAAATCATTTTCATATTGGACATACAATACTCCTCTGTGATAGACGGAACGGTACGACACCACGCCCTCTCGCATGTCGAAAACTGTTCCTGCTGCCTTCCCATCACGCACGAGCGATCTCTGTTCCTCCCGATTCATCCTAGATGAGAAGACGTGTATGATGTACGATGGTGGTGGCCATTTAGATTCTCCTGATAACAGATGTAATCATCTACGATGCCTTTTGCATATGGATGGGGGATGAAGCATATCTCGTAGTGCGACGATATGGTTGGATCAAAGATTCGGTAATTACTATAGTAAAAGTTTTCTTGCAACTGGTGTGAAGAAGAAGATGGTGGCACTCATGCGTCATGCCCACGACCGCGTGGCGCGGTAAACAATGTAGTTTCCATTTCCACCGAGCAAGAGGAGACCATTGCAGTGGTGCACAATAGAAATCCGATTCTCCAAGGGAAGGTAGTTGGTCATGCACGAGATTGTGGGGCTCGTCGAGGGATTAGAGAAATACTTTTAGAGAAATACTCCGTGAACATGTGCAGGTTGAAGTCGATGAAGATGCCTCCTAGCGAAGGGGAGAGAATGTCCGCGCGGTTGCCATCGATCACCGCACTCCATGTCTGCTTACGCACCGCACCATGGGTCCATGGCGAGGTCTCGCAGCGCCAAGCGGCAGCAACGTCGCACTTTCCATCTCGTTCGGTGATCCAGCCGGTTCGTCAAACTGTGAGGCCCGCTTGGTCGTTATGAGAGATAGGTTCGGCCTCTGCCTCTGGATCGTATGCACGCTCTCCGAGTTCAACTCTATTCGGTCCTCCGTGTTCGCAGGAGTTAGGCGGCTCCCTCTAATTGTGTGTTGAATGTTTCAGACTGACTTATGGTTTGTTTGAATGCTGTTTAGGGGATCGTACCGAACCTTCTTATCGTGATGAAAGAAAAGAAAATAATTTTTAGTCTCCGAAACATAAATCAGGTAATACATAATCGGGATTATGTTTCTTTTTTTCTGGAAGAAAACTTCATTATAATAAAGCATAGAGCTTGCTATTTATCTGTTGGTAGATTTTTTTCTTGAAAATCTGTTGAATTTTGGAACAATGAAAACAATCCGGAACAACTATAATACATAATTGGAATAATGATGTATTAAACTAGTCAATGTCATGCATTCCTACAACAATCATTTCTTAAATTAAGCCTATTGTTCGAGTAGTGTATATTCATTATTCCAACAGTGTTCACAAATTTTGAGAAAGAAATTTGTAGATAGATAAATAGTCACTCCTTAAAGCATATTACATCCTCTCATCATAAAAACAAACCAAACTATTCCAATTCCATTGATGGGAGACAAGAAACCTTGAAAAACTCATAAGCTACATTATCTAGGATTACCATCCCAAATGGATATGTCAGGGATAAAAATTTCGATATGAAAGAACATGATCATCTCACTATCCACCACTGTCATCCCTATACCCATGTTTTTTTTCGAAAGAGGAATAAATTGTTAAACCTCCACACACAAATACAATGAACTTGCCGCCGTTGAGCCCATCGTTGTCATCTCCTTCACCAGGTCGTCGTGGAAGAACTAACTCTTAGTAGCCCACTGTCATGGCTGATAAGAACCACAAAGAGACAAAGGAAGTGCTGGAGTACCCTTCATTGGTGATGACACCTTCGTCTTACCACCACCGCTAAGAAACAAGATTATCCATTGCTCCGTATCGATGATCTTAACGACGACTTACGGCACCGCCACTCTCTTCGATTGAATCTCTAGAGAAAACTTGAACCTAACAAAACCTAATTAATCTAGTAGACTAAGAAGATGATGGATCCCCACCTTCCCTTACCGCCGGCGAGATTGCCGGAAGAGAAGGAGGAGGGGGACCAAAGGGAGGTGGCTAGGGCTGGCTCCCACGAGTGTCCTTTCCAGACTCGATGGAACCGTTCTGTATGCATTTTACTTTTGAACAGTACTAAATTAGTTCCTTCTGTGAGCACAATCTTGAGCTCGACAGGAAAATCACACATTCATATTCGCTTTCATTTCTACTGTATTTTGGTAAACTGAACGACCTATACTAATTTGTTTCCACTTCTTGTACAAACTTCAACCCGATCCCACTGTACAAACTGCATGAATTTGGAGCGAAAACCTACTTGTTAAATGATGTTAATACTTAGCATGCATACAAATATTCAATTCCGGCACAAGAAAATTCCGAGACGTTGTTATCAGGCACACTAGCATAGCGAAATTCAGGGAGTCGAAGAGCCATAATCTTTAGGATGGACAGTCCAAATCTTGACTAATACACCAAATGAAAAACAACGAACATGTTTAGCTCGACCCCGAGATGAATACAAATTTGTATGATTCCGACAATAGATTGACTGATGAAAAGCCAACTCATACCAGCTAACATATTGTTCACTAGCGAACTTTTAATGCTGTCCATATCTAATAACTGAAAGCGTGTAGGATTCCGCCCCATCCGGCCTCTCGTGGCCTCCTCCGAGCGTGACACGCCATGTCCTCTCACGCCAGCCACATCGCCGCTTGGATGCTCCTCGACTTCGTGGGCCGCCGGTGGTGGCCTAGCATGGAGAGACCGAAGAAGCCCGACGCACGCCATGGAATGGGTGGCCTCTCCTTCGTCGTCGCGGATCTGGCCGCCGCTCGGCCCGTCGCCGGATCTGGCCTCAACCTCCTTCCCCACGTGGATCCGGCCCAGCGGTGCCGGATCCGAAGCGACGGTGACGGGGACAAGAGGTGGCGGCACACGACACTAAGGGGAGAGGAACAGGCAGCACCATCGGGGAAGGGGACTGGCGGCTCCGTCGGAGAGAGGAAAGGGGGGGGATGGCGGTGCGGCGCGGTTGGTGGGAGGCGGCGGGGTGGTGTGGGGGAGTCATCGTCGGTGACAGAGAGGTACGGGGCATCACCCCTGGAGAGGGAGAGGGAGGGGGCATCACCGCTGGTGGGAGAGAGGAGCAGGAGGCGCGGTGCGTGGCGCACGGGAGGGAGGAAGCGGCTGCGTGGGGTGAGGGCCGGGTGTGAGGCTAACCGAGGTGTCGGGTGGATGGTTAGGGTTTATTCACGTTCGACGGTGTGTGGGCCATTGGATGGGATCCGACGGATGATATGGGCCTGCTGCGTGAGTTTTAGCAGATAAACCCCTATTCAATAGATTATTTACCATTGTCTTTCAACATGATTTTTTTCCTTGGACCCCTGAACTTTTTACAAATTTGGCGCAGTGTAGCGCGCCCTTTCTCTAGTTTATCAAACAAACCCTGGTGTCGACACTCCCTAAAGTTTCCCATTGGTTGTCAAATTCAAAGTTTGAGATTGCAGTAACACACATTGTCAAGTGTTCGAGTCTTTATCGAGTATTTAGTCAAGCACTTGACAAACAATGTATTTGCCAAGTTTCATGTAAAAAACATTGAAAAAAATATACATTAGTTTTGACAATTGACAAAGATGATGTTTTGCCCGGCAAAGAATATTTTCCCCTCTTATAGTCTTAAGACTTTTTCTACTCTCAACATACAACATGTGTTACTCCATGTCTGATTTTTTTCTATATTTAGTTAATTAATTACATTTTGAGCAATTTATTGAATAAAATGAAATTTAAACTACAAATGATCCAAATAATAAAATATAATGAGTTTAAAAATTATATTCATGTTATTTAGTCTAATTTGAGACATTATCCATGAAATAAAAATAAAGTTTAAAAATCATGAGATATGCTAGGATGTGATGGCATCAAAGGTGAAAGCTATAGTAAAAGGTAGAGAATGTTTAACCAAAGTTGTCACGTATATTGCTTAAAAAATGGAGAATCCCCAAAGAAGAAGTGAGTTGAGAATGAGTCATTAAAACTTGTAATCAATTTGATGGTCAAATTTGAATTTGAGTTCAAATCATTTTGTACAGGTAATAGATAATATAAATTGTGTCATACCAAAATTTGATTAATTTTAGATTTTATGAACAAATTTTAAATTTTTTGAAGTACGAAGGAAATTTTTATGTTGAGTGTCAAAGAAAACACTTGACAAAGAAGCTCTTTTGCCGAGTGTTTTTCTGGGCACTCAGCGGACCCTCCACATCAGCGATCCAACTATTCAGTCATGCAGATTCCTATTGGCCACACACCGGTCTTTCCTCTCCCCTCTCTCAGCAGGCTAGGTAGGACATCGGTGGCGGTTTGGCTCCCCTCCCTCTTTCTGCCCCGCTGGCTGCTTTTCCGCCCTCCGCCCTGCGCCCATGCCAGCCATGCAAGCTAGGCCTGTAGGTGGGGCGGCCTAGCTCCATGTGGATCCAGGTGGGGGGCAGCCTCGCAAGGTGTGAGGTGAGGCGGCAACGCGATAGGGGTTGTTGGTGGCTGTAACCCTAGCTCGGGGCGGCGGCCATGGCGACAACACATCAGGGGTCAACGGTGGCCACAACCCTAGCTCCGAGAGGCGGCTAGGGCGGCAGCGCGACAGGGGTCAGCGGCGGCCGCAACTCTAGCTTGGGCAGGCGGCCAAGACACTAGCGCGGTAGGGGTCGACGGTGGCCGCGACCTCAGCTCGGGGCTGCGACGGCGGCCAGGGCGGCAACGCAACAGGGTGACGGGCGGTGGCGATGGCAGAGTGGTGTCCGGGTGGGTGGCTAGCGATAGCGTAGTGGGGCCACGTCCTTACTGGCCATGCTAGTGATGTCGTGGTATTTTCTTTTTTATTTTTTCCGAAAAATGTTGTCGAGTGTCGACTTTGATACTTGATAGAATACACTCGATAAAAAGCCTTTGTCGATACCTGATTTACCGTGAGCTTTGCGCCGAGTGCAACACTCACGGCAAAGGCTTTGTCGAGTGCCCCTAGTGCTAGCAAAGAGTGGACCTCCCGTAGTGAGAGTCCGTGCGTATACGGCTGCAAATTCTGTTTGTATAATCCTTGTGTGTGCGATATTATTTTAAGTGTCAGTAGTGTTAAGCCCCAGTTGCATTGCCACTGTGATAGTACATTGTAAGAGGCTTGAACATGATATAAACGAAATTATCACATTATTACTTTGTGTGGTAGCAGCTATCGATTCATGGAGCGACAAAATACGTGTCATGGAAAGGGAAAGCCTCTTTTTTTACGAAGATATGAAAAAAATTTAGGCAACTTTGATTCATCTAAAACTTAGAGTAATGAGTTTTGATATAAATCAAAAACCAACAACAGATTCTAATGTTTATGTAGTTGCAAACATGGAAAATCGCTTCTATAGCTTTGACAACGTAAGAAATATGTTAACAAATTAATTGCAGTCATGATCTAAAAAAAATGCAGTCATTATGTATACTGTAATGAAGTAAAGCTTGCGGTGAATGCATGGAGTTGGAGACTATGCAGCTGCACTACAATTGATACAAAAAGAATTATTTCATAGAGCAAAACCTTTTTTTATATAAAAAAGATTCATACTGCAAATTCTGTACATGGTGTATTTGACTGTGTAGAGGTTCTGACTGTTGGGTTGGGCTTGCAGTGGACTCATTTGCCACGGTCCCACATGGACTAGCCGATCCAAAAATGTTAAGATCTTAATTTTGGTCGTTTCTTGATTGCAGGTCCACAGACTTCCAGAAGTTATCTTCTTGGGCATACACTCCTGATCAAACAAGCTAACATAATTAATGTATAACTACTGATGTGGACAGTTCAGCACGGGCCGGGTGTGAGGACGTAAGGGTTTGCTTGGAACTTAAAAAGCAGGGAGAAGTCTGAAGATAGAATCACAATGCAACAGACTTGCTCTGATTTTTGTTTTTGTATATTTCTGAGAGGGAAAAGTTTCAGTTTTTTTACCTGCATATATAGGCCCTGGCATGTGCACACTGAACTGTCACTAGCATTCCGAGGAGCACCGGTTCCGAGGCGCATGCCCTTGAGTACCCCCAACTCTACCCGACCCATCTCTAAAATCTCCCGATCCCAAGAACAACGAGCACCGACCAGTCATCATCATGGCGCTGCTGCATCTTCTGTTGGCGCTCACGGTACAAGCCGCCGCCGCGAGCACGGTGCCGCCCCTGAAGCTCAATTTCTACGCGCGGTCGTGCCCTCGCGCCGAGGCCATCGTCCGCCGCGTGGTCCACCGCCGCGCTGCGCTGGACCGGTCCGTCCTCCCGGCGATGATCCGACTGCATTTCCACGATTGCTTCGTCAGGGTAGGCGATCGTACCGTCGGTCCAGCCGTGTGTGGCAACAAATGCAATTTCCCCCTTGTTATGGTTGATGCTTAGACTGATACCATGTGCTGCCAGGGATGCGATGGCTCGGTGCTCATCAACAGCACGCCCGGCAACCCGGCCGAGAAGGACGCCCCGCCCAACCTCACGCTGAGGATGCTCGACGTGGTCGACGACATCAAGGCGGCGGTTGAGGAGGCGTGCCCGGGCGTCGTGTCGTGTGCCGACATCGTCGCCTTGGCTGCCCGGGACGCTTCGGCCATGGCTGGGATGGTGCGGTACGAGCTGCCCACGGGGAGAAGGGACGGCAACGTGTCCAGGGCGGAGGAGGCTCATCTGCCGAGCCCATCCGCCAAGTTTGCCCAAGCTTTATCGGCGTTCCGTAGCGTCGGGCTCAGCTTGCTTGATCTCACAGCCTTGTTAGGTACTACAATTAATTGATAATTCTTTCGAGCTCAATATCAATTTCTGGATATCCTTTTTTCCCAAAAACCTAATTTATCCGATCAATCAAAGTGGTAACATTTCGTACACACTTTCCTTGGGAACGTGGCAGGTTCGCACACCATGGGCTTCTGCCACTGCAGCCTCATCACGGACAGGCTCTACAACTTCAACGGCACCGGCGGGTCCGACCCGGCCATGGGCGCCGGCCTGCTCTCCACACTGCAGGACCGGTGCCCGCCGCAGAACGAGACGACGCACGACGCGATCGTTCCCATGAACCTGGTCGCGCCGCTTGGCCCGTTTGGCCTCGACAACTCCTTCTTCCCCACCGTGCTCGCCGGTAGAGCCGTCCTGCAGATCGACCAGGAGCTCACATCCTCCGGCATGGCCCGACGGATCGCGGCGATATTTGCCGCACGCCCGAGGAATTTCCGGAAGCAGTTTGCGAGGTCTATGGTGAAGCTGGGGAGCGTCAACGTTCTGACGGGAGAGCAAGGGGAGGTCAGGCTCAACTGTCGAAGGGTCAACAGCTGATGGAAGCTTTGCTGCTAGAGTAAGGAATCTAATAGCTGGAGCTCACAAATTATGCATCAAAAGAGGAGACTAGATTGTGCATGAGTTTGTTGTTACTGTTCTATATATTCGTATAGCCGTTACATATATACCAGTGTCAATATTATAGTAACGAACTTTCGTTGTTGTTATTTTCCTCTGCTTGTGTTGAGCAATAAATATAAAAGTTAAAAGCATGATGAAAGCCATCAAAGATGTCAACCCATCGATCAGGTGACTACGGAAAAACTTAACGTGACAAATGCACACTAGCGGGTGAATGAACTCAAACAACAAGGAGAGACAATAGTTGAACGGGTAGTGTTCCAACTGGATCAATTATGCGAACAGAGACAACTCACATGCGGAGATCTCTCTTTGTCGTCTGTCCAAGAATCAAATCCTTGCACTCGCATCCATCCGCCGCATCAAGATAAGGCAAAGGTCAAGACTCATATATCCATCCATGCGAGGGATGCCAACGCAAGGATTTTCCATCTATGCGCCAATATGGCCGGCGGCCAAAAATCATATCCCAAGCTTGCACCACCAGGGAGTCACACACACACCACAAGAGAGCAAAGTTGCAACACTGCTACAACACTTCCAAGGCCCGCTCGGTAATGCCACCCCGCGCGACATCACACTCAACTGGGATCTCCTGGACATCAAGCGCCGTGACCTACAACACCTAGATGATAATGTATTAATGTCACGGTAGATGAAATTAAAGAAGCAATCATGAAAGCTCCAACAGACTAAGAACCGGGTCCGGATGGATATATTGGGGGATTCTTCAACATGGCCTAGAACACAGTAAAACACGATCTGGTGACAGTGATACAACAACTATTTGCCACAGACAGAGTTGTAGAAATTTACTCAACTCTTCCAACATTGCTTATTGCCAAAGAAAAATGGCGCATGAAGTGGGGATTAGACGGATTAATATCATGCACAGCGTTGCAAAATTCTGGGAAAATTATCAAACGGGCTGACACCACACCTGAGCAGTTGGCCTCTCAAGCGCTCAGCATCGAGGCGATACATTCAAGACAACTTCCAATATGTCCATGGGACAGTCCAACACTTCTACAAGTCCAGAAAAGGCGCCTATTAGGAACACAGTGGCCAGACCCCACGCGAAACATCAAGAGCCGGGACATATTTCTCACACCAATGCCAAGTTTTGTCTTTCAAAACAGCATGCACCGGGTCGCCGGAGACGACGCGAAGAAGGGCAAGCCCCAGGTCGAAGGGCCGCGACCCGCCGGGCCTGCGTCTCGCGAGGCGGAGGCGCCGGAGCAGGCGCCGGGCGTCAGCTTCAGCAGCCGGCTAAACGTGGGCGACGCGGTTTCCCGGCTGGCACCTCCCGGAGCATGCCTCGGAGTTACCTTCTCATATTGCAGGATTCGGGCATTCGGCCAAGGCCTGGTCTTGTAAAATGTGGCTCCACAGACATGAGGAGCCCAAGGCCCTGTAAGACACATGTAAATGAAGCAGAGTTAACTCAAACATGATTTATACCTAGCTACTTCCCTTTCATTTTACTTTGCATACAAGTTCTCTTTGTATTCAGTGTGTCAGAGTGCTCCTTGTAGCATGCTTGCCTGTAACATTGGCGCCCACCGTGTATGAGCCCGATGTCCAAAACCACACAAACTGCAAGAGCCGCTCAGTTCAGCGAAGAGCAGACCTCGCTCCGTTGTCCCCCCAACCACACTCGAAACTAATCAAAAGCCCTCGTAGACCCAGCAACACAAACAGCAAGGCTAGTAAGTACAATCTCCAGCACCTTCGCGTCCTCCCTCTCCATCACAAGCCATGAGAGAAACAGAGAAAGTACAACGAAGCCAACCTGGAGATGTGCCTCAATAAATTTCTCTAAAGCGGACCTGGACCTCAAAAGCTACCCTCACATAGATGCGTTCGTCATCGAAGCAAACATCGATAGCTGACAAATCAGCAGAGTGCTAGTTGACAACGGCAGCCAAATCGATGTAATATTCTACGACACATTCAGAAGCATGGGGTTCGCGGATGAAGATTTGAAGTGTTCTAGCTTAAGCCTCTACGGCTTTGGAAGCAAAAGGATACTGCCACTAGGCAAGGTCACACTGCCGGTTTCTGTCGGCAACACTTGCAACTCGAGAACAGAGCTCATAACATTTCAGATCATAGACCTCTCCTATCCTTACTTCACCATTTTAGGAAGAGTAGCAATAAACAAGTTCGAAGCAGTGATCCATGGTCTATACCTTCGCATGAAAATGCCCGCGAAAGGTGGAGTCATCACGGTGAAAGGAGACCAGCAGCTAGCCAGAGCAATAGAGAAAGCTTTCAGCCCAGAAGCGGCAGACATCAGCGCCATCAACTCCTTGCCCTAGGAAGTTGCAGTCGAAGAAGAAGAAGAAAGAAAAATTAAGAAGGAGCAGGACAGGAAAAACGCAAAGGCGGAAAGAAAGGATGCAGACAACGAAGCAACACCAATTCAACTAGACGAAGAGACAAAATCAGTATTGCTGGACAAATTGGTACTCGGACAATCAGTAATCATAGGAACGGGTCTGACGTCGAGCGAAGAAAGAAGACTCGTTCGTTTCTTGCTCAAAAACAAAGATGTCTTCGCATGGTCATCACGAGACCTCGAAGGACTATGCAGAGAGGTGATAGAGCACAAGCTAGAAATCGATCCAAATGCAAAGCCAAAAAGCAAAAAACTGAGAAAAATGTCGGAAGAAAAGGTGGAGGTTGCAAGAGCCGAAGTGCAGAGGCCGCTAGACGCCCAACTCATAAGAGAAGTAAAATACCCAAAATTGCTGGTAAACGTGGTCATGGTATAAAAGAAGAGTGGAAAATGAAGAATGTGCATAGACTTCACGGATCTCAACAAGTCCTGCCCGAAAGATGATTTTCCATTGCCAAGAATAGACAAGGTAGTCGATGCAGCCGCAGGAAGCAAGATGCTCTCATTACCGGATTGTTTTTCCGGATATCACCAAGTGTGGCTGAAGAGAGAAGACGAAGAGAAAACAAGCTTCATCACACCGTTCGGAACCTACTGTTTCGTCGGAATGCCGGAGGGACTCAAGAATGCAGGCCCAACTTTTTGTAGAATGTCAAGAAAAGTCTTCGAGTCACAAATCAGAAAGAACGTCCACGCATACGTGGACGACATAATAGTCACAAGCAGAAAAAGGGAATATCACACTTATGACCTCGTAGAAACCTTCGCCAACTTAAGAGCAGCGAAGCTAAAGTTGAACCTAGAAAAGTGCATCTACGACGTCCAAAAAGGCAAGGTGCTCGGGTGTTTGGTAAACTCAAAAGGAATCGAAGCAAACCCAGAAAAAGTAAAGGCAATAACGAGCATGCAGCCACCCCGCACCGTAAAGCAAGTGCAGAAACTAACTGGAAGAATGGCAACACTAAACAGATTCATTTTCAAGTCAGCAGAAAAGAGCTTGCCCTTCTTTAAAGCACTTAAGGCTCAGGAAC
Organism: Chloris gayana; assembly: GCA_031894775.1. Taxonomy (NCBI): domain Eukaryota; kingdom Viridiplantae; phylum Streptophyta; class Magnoliopsida; order Poales; family Poaceae; genus Chloris; species Chloris gayana. The sequence continues at coordinate 11,326 of JAUNZO010004789.1, read as the reverse complement.
CTTCGAATGGACCGAAGAGCAACAAAGCATTTGAAGATCTAAAAGAACACCTCACAGCAACTGTCAGGTTAGCCAGCCCCGAGCAAGGCGAAGCACTCCTTTATACTGAAAGTTGCCTAGGGGGGGGGGTGAATAGGCAATCTAACTAAAAACCTGAAATTACAACACTTAAAACAAATAGATCAAATTCGCCACCGACGGAACTTCCGTCGAGGTGGTGAGAGGAAAACCTAGGGAATGGAATAAGGGAGGAAATCTCACGATTCCACTTGAATGGAAACCTCCTTTTTGCCTTGAGAGTGTTGTACCTGTAGGAATTTAGTAGACACGCAACACGCAAATAGATCGGGCGAAAACACTCCCGAGAGGTGAATGAATAAACACAACAAAAACAAGCAAGAGAGACACGGGGATTTTTCACCGAAGTTCGGACCCCTCACAAAGAGGTTCCTACGTCTCCGTTGAGGAGCTCACAAAGAGCCGGGTTTCTTTCAACCCTAATCCTCCCAAGTGACCACAAAGGTCAAACTTGTTTTTCTTCTTCTTCCTTGGATTCTTTTCCTTGCGGAGGCGAATCACAACCTTCACAAACTTCCCAAGGCTCACCACAAGCTTGGGAGCTCTAGGGCAACACCTAGCCAATCTAGGAGAACTTATCTCCAAGAGTAACAAGTGAAGAACGAGATTAGTTGCTAAGGGAAGACGTGCTCTAGGTTGGGTTGATGCTATCAAGCTTGGAATCAAGATGGGAGCTCACTCCAATGGATTTGGATCTCAAGAGGAGTGGAGAGGAGTGAGAGAGAGAGCTTGAGCAAGATCCGAGAGTTTAAAAAGCACCAACATTTTTCTCACGGGTTAGGTCAAAGCTATATATAGTGTGGGCTCTAAAAGAGCCGTTGCTCAAGTCAATGATTGGACCCGACGGAACTTCCGTGGGTGACGGAACTTCCGTTACCCTATTAGGTCAACTACGAAACATGCCAGGACGGTACTTCCGTCCGAGTTAGAACTTCCGTCCAAAACTCTCTCGGAACCGACGGAACTTCCGTCAGCCCGGACGGAACTTCCGTCGAGCAAGATTTGAACTGGAAAAGATCTCCGACGGTACTTCCGTCATGTTTGGAACTTCCGTCCAAAACTTTCTGGAACCGACGGAACTTCCGTCAGCCCGCACGGAACTTCCGTCGTGTGTGTAGAGTTAGGAAAAGATAGGCTTTTTGTTCTTCGTTGAGTTGGTATTTTGGTTCCAAGTGTTTGAGGATAACTAGAGCACATTCTTCCCTCGCACGTAAGATCGTTTCACCCCTCTTAATAGTTTGGCACACCTATACTCAAGAAGCTATAAATCTAAACTTGTAGTCTTTGCTTTTTGAGTACTTGTTCACTTTTGAATTGAGGGGTTTGCTTTCTCACATTGTGGATACTACCATTTTGTTGTCCTGCACAATGACTCAATAACCACATTAGAGCTTTTAATCATTTGTCATTTATCACCAAAACCCACTAGGGGGCCTAGTGCATCTTCAATCTCCCCTTTTTGGTGATTGATGACAAATAATTAAAAGGGATAAACGATATCAAATACGGAAAGAACAAAACAAACAAAATATAGCGGAGCTCCCCTAAAGCGATGCATGGGTCACACAAACATGTGAGAGAGCTCCCCCTATATTTTGTGCTTGTGGGGTGCCTAAAGACTAAAGACAAGGTGCACAAGTGACAAGATTAAGTGTGAAGAGGAAGGGCAGCACAAGCGCAAATAGCTTCACACCACATAAAGCAAGCCACATATATCAATAATTCATAAACACCACATTAAAGCATTAAACAACCAACATCCATCATTCAAGCACATACGAAATAAAAGACTAGCCCTATTACAATAGAGCACAAAACACATAGTTCCTTACATAAGTTCCCATAAGTTCCAACATCCATCATTCAAGCACATACGAAATAAAAGACTAGCCCTATTACAATAGAGCACAAAACACATAGTTCCTTACATAAGTTCCCATAAGTTCCAACAACTAAGATAGATAAAGAACACAAAGATAAAGAAAATGGTGATCCCTTTTCTCACTCTCTCCCCTTTGGCATCAAGGCACCAAAAAGGAAGAAAGGAAGGAGAGTAAGATAGGAAATCACTCGTCGCCCTCCTGCCCTCCAAAGTCCTCCTCTTCTTCTTCTTCATCTCCTGCATGGGCTGCATGGGAGCTTTGACCACCATCACCACCAAAGTAGGGAGCATAGTCCTCAGGCTGCCACCGATAGACAGGAGGAGGTGCATCCTCCTCTTCCTCGGATCCTGGAGGGGAGACCTCGGCACTCCGTGACCTCATGAAGTTCTTCATCCTCCTAGCATTCTTCTTGATGCCCCGCCTGTTCTTGTGGATCTCAACAACATTGGCGGTGCATACATTGAAGATTGACTTGAGGGCTCCCATGATGCGAGAAGTGGGAGAGCCATCCCGGCGAGGAGCTGCACCGCTAGAAGCACCAATCGGAGGTGGGGCGCTGCGCTTCTTCTTTGCTCCGCCTTTGAGCTTGAGCTGCAGTGGACGATGCTTGCATTCCTTCTCAAAAGTCAGCTGGGTGACTCCCTCAATCATAGCCATAATCCATGGAGCATAAGGTAGAGTCATCCTAGTGTTCACACTATGCCTCGCTGATCTCCTCAAAGATAAAGCCCATGACACGAAGGGAGCGGCGTCGGGTGCAAACCTCACTAACACATTCCTTGACCAAGCAGCAATTTGTTCATTGTATCCATCCTTGGGCACAATGGTCCAGCGAAGGATCCCGTTAAGGTAGAAGTAGTAGGGCAGAAGTCCCTTTGTCCGTCCATAGACACATGGGCCATCCTCATACATGAAGGCCAACTCGGCCTCAGGAATGGTTTGCTCATTGATAATGGTCTCATGATCATCATCTCTCGTCGGACTCGGCAGGTTGAAATAAGAAGCAAACACTCGCCAGCTGCACTCATACCGCTGTCCTTGAGTCATCCAAACGATCTTGTGGCGGCTGGTGTCGATGTAGAGTGTGGCATAAAACCGACAGACAATTTCTTCATTCCAATCATGGCGGAAAGCCATGAGGTCATAAACTCCATGGGCCCTGCACACATCCATCACTTGATCAAAAATGGCATCATTCTTGTTTTCCATGTACTCGCCAATCAATCCACCGATGCTGATGCAGCCTCCGGGATTTTTTCTACATGTCAATGAAGAATATGTAGTAATAGTCTTGTTGACCCCACATGTGGAACCTTGGATCCGATGCCTCTCTCTCCCGTACACCGCGGGGATCCGTCCTTCTCAACGCATCCAGCACATTGGGGTGCCTCCTCATATCACACCGGCTGTGGGAGCCAATGTAGACCGGTGCTCTCACACGAACATCACCAGTTGCAGCACCTGCAGCAGCTGTCCCCGATCGATCACGAGCAACCCCCTTGCCCTTGCCTCTTGTGTCGGGATGCGGTGTGCGCTTGACCACCCTCTTGCGCTTGAGCTGTGATCGAGACGGCAAATCCTCCTCACTCTCCGAAGATGGAACTTCTTCCTCAATCTCCTCATCATGGCTTGGTTCCCGAATGGTTGGCCCGCCGCTCTTCCTCGCCCGCGTGCTTGGTACGAGTCATACTCCGAGAAGAAAGAAAGGATTGATAAGAACTTGGTCAAGTGGCATAGGTTTGTGCGTCAAGAAGGGCAACTTCATGTGCAAGATTCTGTCAGGATGGAACTTCCGTCGGGGACGACGGAACTTCCGTCCCGGCAGGATTTCGCACATGGAGTTAACCAAAGTGACGCAAAAATCTACCCCATCTACTAGAGCTAGACAAAGACTTGAGCATCCTAAGGATCTAAACGCTATTCTACTCAAGATAGACCAACAAGCTACTAGCATTGACCAAGATTTGAAAATGATAAGATTCAAGATCCATACCAAATCCACGCGAAGGAGGGCGCGAATCGACGGAAGAAGTTGAGGAACGGAAGTGCCGTAGGATGGGGAAGCTTTCCCACGGATTACTTGAGCTTTTCCCTGGTTGAAACGGGAGATCGCCAATGGAGCTCACGGGCTAGGGTTTGGGAGGAGAGAGAAACTGTGGAGAGTTATGAGGAAGAAGAAGGAAAAGAAGGGGTCGGGTCCCCTTTAGACCGCACATGACGAGTTCACACTGACGGAAGTTCCATCAAAACCAGAGAGTTTTGCACGGAAGTTCCGTCGTGGAACCGAAGTTCCGTCCCGTCCTGGTTCAGCCTTTTTGGAAGAATTTTGAGAAGAATTTTTGACGTTTGGAGACCTAGGTTGGAACTTGGGGTTGCCTTCACTTGTGGATAGCCAGCAATCAACCACATTGAACAATATCCACAAGATGGGCAATATGATCACGAGATCAAATTCAAATATTCTCAATAAAAAAAGCTTTATTTTTGCAAATAGTTTTTGAGAGGATAAAAACAACAATCAATATCACCAAGATGCGCAAGATTTCACTCCATATTAGAAGAATCAAGTATATTAAGTTCACTCCTAAGCTCACGGAATCTTTTCTCATCTAATGGCTTGGTGAAGATATCGGCTAGTTGTTTATCGGTTCTCACATAACTAATCTCAATGTCCCCTTTGATTGAATGGTCTCTCAAGAAGTGGTGCCGGATATCTATATGCTTAGTCCTATTGTGATCAACGGGGTTGTATGCAATCATGATGGCACTCTCATTGTCACATAGGAGGGGAACTTTGGTCAAAGAGTATCCAAAGTCCTTAAGAGTTTGTCGCATCCATAAGAGTTGTGCACAACAACTACCGGCTGCAACATACTCCGCTTCGGCTGTGGAAAGGGCAACGGAATTTTGTTTCTTAGATGACCATGACACAAGGGACCTATCCAAGAATTGGCAAGTCCCGGAGGTGCTTTTTCTATCTACCTTACATCCGGCGTAGCTCGGCATCGGAGTAGCCAACTAACTTGAATTTGGCGCCCTTAGGATACCACAACCCTATGTTTGGAGTGTGAACCAAATATCTCAAGATTCTTTTAACGGCCACCAAGTGGCTCTCTTTTGGAGCGGCTTGAAATCTTGCACACATGCACACACTAAGCATGATATCGGGCCTAGATGCACAAAGATAAAGCAAAGAGCCAATCAATGGAGCGATATACCTTTTGATCGACCGCCTTCCCATTCACATCCAATCCTAGATGACCATTTGTCTTCATTGGAGTTTTGCTTGGCTTTGCCTTGCTCATATCAAATTTCTTGAGGATGTCTTGGGTGTATTTGGTTTGACTTATAAAAGTTCCTTCTTCTAGTTGCTTGACTTGAAAGCCTAGAAAGAACTTCAACTCCCCCATCATTGACATCTCAAATTTCCTAGTCATAATCTTGGCAAACTCATCACGTAAAGATTGGTTAGTAGAACCAAATATTATGTCATCGACATATATTTGGCATACAAATAAATCACTTCCAACTTTTCTAGTGAAGAGGGTAGGATCGGCCTTGCCCATTATGAAGCCCTTGTCGATGAGGTATCCCTTGAGGTGTTCATACCAAGCTCTTGGTGCTTGCTTGAGCCCGTAGAGAGCTTTGTGAAGCTTGTACACGTGGTGAGGTTTCTTCGGATCTTCAAAACCCGGTGGTTGTTGCACGTACACTTCTTCTTGAATTGGACCGTTGAGGAATGCACTCTTCACATCCATTTGATATAACTTAAAACCATGATGTGTAGCATAGGCGAGCAATATGCGAATTGACTCAAGCCTTACCACCGGTGCATATGTTTCCCCAAAGTCCAATCCTTCAACTTGTGAGTAGCCTTTTGCAACAAGTCTTGCTTTGTTCCTCACCATCACACCATGTTCATCTTGTTTGTTGCGGAACACCCACTTGGTTCCCACAACATTTTGCTTGGGTCTCTCCACCAATGACCACACTTTGTTTCTTTCAAAGTTGTTCAACTCTTCTTGCATGGCCACCACCCAATCCGAGTCTTGCAATGCTTGTTCTACCTTAAGAGGTTCCAAAGAGGAAACAAACGAGTAATGATGGCAAAAGGTAGCGACTCGAGATCTAGTGGTTACCCCTTTTGAATGTCACCAAGAATGTTATCGACGGGATGATCCTTTTGTATGCTTTGGCGCACTCGGGGTTGTTGGGGCCTAGGTGCATCTTCTTCTTCTTCTTGTGGTTCGTCTTGATGATCATCACCTCCACTATCTTGTTCTTGATCTTGGTTGTTGCCTTGATCATGATCGTCACCATGATCTTGGCCGCCACCTTGATCTTGTTCATTTTGTGGATCTTGTGGAGGATCTTCATCTTGACTTGGAGAAGATGGATCACCTTGCACTTGAGTTGGGTCTTGTGGCCTTATTTCACCAATTGCCATGTTCCTTATTGCTTCACAAGGAGCTTCATCACCTACATCACTTGGATTAACTTCCTCTACTTGAGAGCCGTTAGATTCATCAAATGTTACATCACGCGTGATCTCAACAATGCCGGTGGCTTTGTTGAAAACTCGGTATGCATACACATTTGATCCGTACCCAAGTAAGAAACCTTCATTGGTCTTTGGAGCAAACTTAGAAGACCTTGGCTTCTTGTTAAGAATAAAGCACTTGCTCTCAAAGACACGAAAATATGACACGTTAGGAATTTTACCGGTGAGAAGCTCATAAGGTGTCTTTTTCAATATCTTGTGAAGGTACAACCGATTGGTTGCATGGCAAGCGGTGTTGATGGCTTCGGCCCAAAAGGTATCGGGAGTTTTGCATTCATCAAGCATGGTTCTTGCCATCTCAATGAGTGTACGGTTCTTTCTCTCGGCTACACCATTTTGTTGAGGGGTGTATGGTGCCGAGAACTCATGCTTGATGCCTTCTTCATCTAGGTACTCCTCGACTTGTGTATTCTTGAACTCGGTGCCGTTGTCACTTCTAATCTTCTTGATCTTTACTTCATATTCATTTTGTGCTCTTCTCAAGAAGCTCTTTAGAACACCTTGTGTCTCACTTTTATCCTTCAAAAAGAATACCCAAGTGAAACGGGAATAATCATCAACAATGACAAGGCCATACTTGTTACCGCCAATGCTTAGGTATGTGACCGGTCCGAAGAGGTCCATGTGAAGCATCTCCAATGGTCTTGTCGTCGTCATCATCGTCTTGGATGGATGGTTGGCTCCAACTTGCTTTCCGGCTTGACATGCGCTACACACTTTGTCCTTCTCAAAAGCAACATCTTTTAGTCCAACAACGTGGCCACCCTTTAGAAGTTTATGTAGATTCCTCATCCCAACATGAGCTAGTCGGCGATGCCATAACCAACCCAAAGTGGTTTTTGCTATCAAACAAGCACTTAGATTTGGACCCTCTTTGTTGGTGAAATCAACAAGATAGATCTTATCCTCCAAGTACCCTTTGAATGCAATTGAGGAATCCGCTTTTCTAAAGACGGTCACGCCTTCATCGGTAAAGAGACAATTAAAACCCATTCCACAAAGTTGTGATATGGACATTAAGTTGTACCCTAAACCTTTCACAAGGAACACATTACTAATAGAAAGGTCATGGGTGATTTGAATTCCACCACGACCAATTACCTTTCCTTGTTGATCATTTCCAAAAGATATACTCCTACTTGGTAGATTGTCTTTGTCAAGTGTGGAGAACATCTTCTTCTCCCCGGTCATATGATTTGAGCACCCGGTGTCGAGCACCCATATTGAACCGCCCGAGGAGTATCCCTACACACAATTAAGCACAAGATTTCGGCACCCAAACTTGCTTGGGTCCCTTAACTTTAGAAACAACACTTTAGGGCACCCACACACAAGGATTCCATCTTGCATAGTGTGGTCCAACAAATCTTGCAACTACTTTCCCATGAGCACCATGGGAAAGTACACATAGAAGGATACGGGTGAGCTCTTCTTTTTGAGCTCTTGTGTTGTCTTGGCCTTCTTCACTTGCTTAACTTGAGCATCTCGCTTTTGTTGATTCATGTTGTTGCTCTTGATGTTGTATTTCTTCTTGGGCTGCTCCTTGAATCCAATGACTTTGTTGCCATTGAACTTTCTTTCCTCACTAACGATTTTCTTAGCTAGCTCAACTTGAGCCGCTCTTTCAAGACTCTTGACCTTGTTAGTGAGATCCTTGATTGTCACCTTATCGGTGGCAATATTGTCAATGTCACCTTCACATCTTGCACCCTCTTTGCTTGATGAAGATTGTATTGACTCGGCCTTGCTTTTGTAAGTCAATGTGCTATTCTTGAGGACTTCAATCTCTCCTTCCAACAACTTGTGATTCTCTTCAAGAGATTCACACTTTGTTTGGAGTGAGAGGTTGATGTCTTCAAGCTTAGCATTTGACTTGTTTACCTTTGTAAGACATAGAGTCAACTCCTCGTTCTTCTTTCTTTCTTCCTCAAGCAAGGTCTTCAACTCTTTAATCTCATCAAGCTTCTTGATAAGCATGCTTTCTTGCTTGTCCACCATCTCTTCGCTCTCTTCAACCTTCTCTTGCATTATCCCTAACATTTTCACCATATCTTGCAAGGAGGGGACTAGTTCCTCCTCATTATCATGGTTAGAGGAATTGACAAGAGGTTTAGTTTGTACCTTGTTTTCTTTGGCCATGAGGCATTTGGGGGCGTCATTCTCATCGTCGGTGAGGTTGTTGAAGAGTGATGATTTGGTCGGTGTTAGGCCATATGCAAGATTGGCAATCCCTCCTTCTTCATCTTCATCATCATCTTCATCATCATCGGAGACATATTGTTGGCCAATGTGAGCTTGACCCTTGAATGGTTTCTTGAAGTTCTTCTTCTTAATGAACTTCTCCTTCTTCTCTTCCTTTCCATTGAGTTGAGGGCACTCCGCAATGAGATGCCCCGAGTCATGACAATGATAGCACTTTCTTATTGATCTTCTTGCCCTTGCTTTGTCAAAGCTTTTCTTGGTAAACCCGTTGTTGATCATGAACTTGCCAAACTTCTTCACAAATAAGGCAAGCTCTTCATTGTCTTCTTCAATCTCAATTTGGTCTACTTCCACAACTTCTTTCTTTTTGGCCTTGAGTGCCACATCTTGCTTGCTTGTGCTTTCATCTCTAATTAGCACACTCACTCTCTTTCCCTCATCGTCATGGCTTTTGTGAGCAAGGATTCTTCCAATTACTTCATCCGTGGAGAATCCATCAAATCCTTCCTTTTCCTCAATGATAGTGCAAAGTGTGGAGTTCCACACTCTTAGTGACATTAGAAGCTTGAGATTCACTTCTTGTTCGCTCACGTCATCTCCAAGTGACCTTCGCTCATTTACAATGTCCAAGAGCCTATCATGTGTTTGTTGAAGGTCTTCGCCTTTCTTCATCACAAAGAAGTTGAATTGATTTTTCAGCACTTGCATTCTTGATTTCTTTACAACATCGACTCCCTCATGAACTGCAATAAGCTTGTCCCATATAGCTTTGGCATTCTCGAGTCGGGATACCTTAGAGTACTCTTTAGCACTCAAGGATGAGAGCATGGCCGACACGGCTTGGGCATTGCGATGTATGTTGATGTTGTCCATAATGGTGTGTTCCTTCTCATTCTCTATCACATACCCTTTTTCAACCACTTCCCACACGGGAGGACCAATCGATAGTAGGTACATCTTCATCCTATGCTTGTACCAACTAAAATATTTTCTATCAAACCAAGGTAGTCGTCCACTACCACTACTATTCACATTTGCCACATCATTATAGTTGAAGTTGTACCTTGTGTCCAACTTCCCACCACTTGTGCCATCCTTGGCAAATGGATTTCTTTCTTCATCGGTGTTCCTTCTCTTGCTAGGATCATTGTCCCCTTCAACAAATTCCCCGATCATCTTTTCTTCTCAAGCGGTTAAGCTCTTTTGAGAAGACCCGCTCCGATACCAATTGAAAGTTGCCTAGAGGGGGGGGTGAATAGGCAATCTAACTAAAAACCTGAAATTACAACACTTAAAACAAATAGGTCAAATTCGCCACCGACGGAACTTCCGTCACCGACGGAACTTCCGTCAGTGGTGGTGAGAGGAAAACCTAGGGAATGGAATAAGGGAGGAAATCTCACGATTCCACTTGAATGGAAACCTCCCTTTTTGCCTTGAGAGTGTTGTACCTGCAGGAATTTAGTAGACACGCAACACGCAAATAGATCGGGCGAAAACACTCCCGAGAGGTGAATGAATAAACACACAACAAAAACAAGCAAGAGAGGCACGGGGATTTTTCACCGAAGTTCGGATCCCTCACAAAGAGGTTCCTACGTCTCCGTTGAGGAGCTCACAAAGAGCCGGGTTTCTTTCAACCATAATCCTCCCAAGTGACCACAAAGGTCAAACTTGTTTTTCTTCTTCTTCCTTGGATTCTTTTCCTTGCGGAGGCGAATCACAACCTTCACAAACTTCCCAAGGCTCACCACAAGCTTGGGAGCTCTAGGGCAACACCTAGCCAATCTAGGAGAACGAATCTCCAAGAGTAACAAGTGAAGAACGAGATTAGTTGCTAAGGAAAGATGTGCTCTAGGTTGGGTTGATGCTATCAAGCTTGGAATCAAGATGGGAGCTCACTCGGATGGATTTGGATCTCAAGAGGAGTGGAGAGGAGTGAGAGAGAGAGCTTGAGCAAGATCCGAGAGTTCAAAAAGCACCAGCATTTTTCTCACGGGTTAGGTCAAAGCTATATATAGTGTGGGCTCTAAAAGAGCCGTTGCTCAAGTCAATGATTGGACCCGACGGAACTTCCGTGGGTGACGGAACTTCCGTCACCCTATTAGGTCAACTACGAAACATGCCAGGACGGTACTTCCGTCCGAGTTAGAACTTCCGTCCAAAACTTTCTTGAACCGACGGAACTTCCGTCAGCCCAGCACGGAACTTCCGTCGAGCAAGATTTGAACTGGAAAAGATCTCTCGACGGTACTTCCGTCATGTTTGGAACTTCCGTCCAAAACTTTCTCGGAATTGACGGAACTTCCGTCAGCCTAGACGGAACTTCCGTCGTGTGTGTAAAGTTATGAAAAGATAGGCTTTTTGTTCTTCGTTGAGTTGGTATTTTAGCTCCAAGTGTTTGAGGATAACTAGAGCACATTCTTCCATGCACGTAAGATCATTTCACCCCTCTTAATAGTTTGGCACACCTATACTCAAGAAGCTATAAATCTAAACTTGTAGTCTTTGCTTTTTGAGTACTTGTTCACTTTTTAATTGAGGGGTTTGCTTTCTCACATTGTGGATACTACCATTTTGTTGTCCTCCACAATGACTCAAT